>JABFPJ010001684.1:0-23812 GCA_022817425.1 Gryon sp. ZL-2020 | reverse complement strand
TTCTATATATATATATATATAATAATTTAATTAAAAGTTATAAATATATATTTTTTAATTTTGAAAAATGTGAAGTTTTTTGAAATTAAATTAAATTTTTTTTCAGATCTTTAAACCCATATCATACAACAAATTGTAATTTTACATTTTTCAAAATTAAAAAAGATATATACATATATATATATATATATATATAATTTAATTAAAAGTTAATATATATTGTTTTAATTAAAAACATAGAATAAAGTGTTTCAAAATTAAATAAAAAATTTGTTTGTTTTCAGATTTTTGGTTTAAACCCATATCATACCTGTTGCTGATTTTCTCTCTGAGTGATGAGCCGCGCCTCAACGCATTGACGAGTTTCAAGAAATGCTTGTCTTTTTGCTAACTCGCGCGGATGGTGAGTCAATGCCCCAGCAATATTTGTGCCAACGACAACTACAATAGAACTAAGCAGCTGTAACATTCAACAATTGCCACTTTTTACAATTTTGCTGCAAACATTTTTTTTATTCAAAAAATAACTTTTAAGATCATCCAGTATTTTACTAGTAAAACTGATTAAAAATAGAGTAATTTTAATTTATAATTTTATTTTTAAAAAAGTTTAGTCAAAATTAGAACAAATTTGGGCAAAAATTGCAAACTAGTTTTTCACTAGTTTTGTAACATTTTGCAAAAGTGATGCAAAATTAGGGTTATGATGGTAATTTGTTGTTGTTTATTGATAGTTTCTGAGTGAGTGCTTGTTTTTTAGCCTTTTATGGGCTCCAAAAATTTTAGTTGGCAAATTTTAAGCTTCCTATGCGCCGTAATTCAGTTATCCCGAATTCAACGTCATTAGAGCACAAACAAAACGCGTTTATTGATGCTGCGTTGTAATCAAATTTCTATTCTCATTTTCGCTACTTTTCACTTATTATTGATCTGCTTTGATATACTCACGCAATGACGAAATAACGTATAAAAATTTTGCAATTAAAAGTAAAAAGCATTTTTACTTCTAAAAGCATTGTTTAAGTGTGTACTTTGAGGCTTTTAATTTTTTAGTACATTTTTTTAATGCAATCGTAAAATTTCTTTTTTAATTAATTTCAAATTTCGCGCCAAATTTCTAAAAAATGTAATTTTCAAACTTTTTAAAATTGATTTTTTATATTGATTTTCAATTATTTCAATTTGATTAAAGAAAATCGACTAACAATTGTGTCAAATTAATATTTAATATTTTTTCGAAATTCAAATTTCGCGCCAAAATGCGGCCAAATTAGCCTGAAAATATTTTAAACAATTTTTGAGTGTAATTTTTGATGAAATATTAGTTGTAAATTAAAGGGGAAAACCTGTAATAAAATCAGTTTTAAAAAAAGGAATTTTCATTCTTTTCAAATATTTTGGCGGGAAAAATCGTGTTTTTAAAATCGATTATCAATGTAAAATGAAGTTTGAGCAATTATTTCATTTGCACTTTGATTACTAACATACTTTACGTTGACTTAACAATTTCGATAATATCTTAAATACCAACGCGAAAATTTGCACAAACATGCAAGTCATTGTGGTTTAGCAATCTCGCATCCGGAGAATAAAGACGTTCAGTTGAAAATTGAAATAGTTTTACAATTTGGTTACAACAATTTGATTTGGCAAATGCAAGTTTAAAATTTAAATCTTGTTTTTCATCCAAAAAAAAAAAAAAAAAAAAAATATTGATTAAATTGATAGACAAAAGTAATGCGTAATAATTCAATGATAAGTTTTGATTAGCAAAAGTAGAAATGGATTCTGCGAGGCAATAATAAGAATATCAAATATTTCTTATCAAATAAGTGGCGCTGAAAAAATTGTGAAAATAACTGAATTGAATGGGGAAAAGCCAAGGAAGCACATTTTGTCACGAAAATTTATAAGCAAACAATAAAACTTGCGTGATCCAAAGTCCTCCTTTTGTTTTGACATACGCTACTTTAGTACTTTGTGCAAACATTCCGAGATCCTCGTTAAGCGTCATAAGAGGGTAAAATAGTCGAGAGCTTGAACGTTTTGTCAATTTTGCCTTATCTCGAACGATAGTTTTTAGTCGCGGTGAATATTCGTTGTATTATTTCCCTTTTTTTCCCCGACTGTTCTGTGTTTGGGTTGAAAATATCAGTGATATTCAAGGAGATCAGCGAAATTGCGAAAAAATTTCATTCGATTGATTTCTTTCGCAAATATTGTTCCAGTTTGAGGGATTGTGTGGAGTTGTGAAAAAGATAAATAACTCGACAGAAAAAGATAGAAAAATGTTTTTTTCTTGCTTTTTCATTTGTTTATAAAAAGGTTTCGTTGAAGATAAATATTTGTTTAACGTTTGTATGTAGCTAACTTCACATAGTAAAACCAACTTCAAGGCATAAAGCCAAATTCAGGATATTTTAATAAAACATATTTTAATACGTAGCTAACTTCACGTATTAAATAAACAACGCCATCTGTCTTAGAGTTAATCATTTAATATGTAATATGAATTACACTTTGATATGCAACTAACTTAACATAGTAAAACCAACTTCAAGGTATAAAGCTAAGTTCAGATTATTTTAATAAAACATATTTTAATACGTAGCTAACTTCACGTATTGAATAAACAACGCCATCTATCTTAGAGTTAATCATTTAATATGTAATATGAATTACAGTTTGATATGCAACTAACTTCACATATTAAAACCAACTTCAAGGCATAAATCCAAATTCAGGATATTTTAATAAAACATATTTTAATACGTAGCTAACTTCACATAGTAAAACCAACGTCGAGGCATAAAAACTAAATTCAGAATATCTTAATAAAACATATTTTAATACACTTTAATTTTAACAATTATCTAAAACATTAGGTTAAGGTGAATAAATAACGAAATAATTGACTCACATGATCATATTAATTATAATATTAACTAACTTCATGGTATAGAAATAACGTCATGACCTAATGCCAACTTCATGGTATAAAACCAATTTCTTAGTATAAAACTAATTCTAGAAAAAAAAGCCAACTTCATATTAGAAACCTAATGTTATATAATTATAAAAGCAGCTTCATAGCTTATATCTAACTTCATGTTATAAAGCTAACTTCATGAAATTCACCCAACTTCATGGCATGCAATCAACTTCATGACATACAGTTAACTCTGTGATCTAACTCCAACTTCATGCTTAAGAAAATGTTCATTAAAATATAAATAACTGAAAATTGAAACAAGGTTATGTTTGAATGAGAAAATACGTATTTCTATTGAGCTTCAAATAATTATATTAATAATTCCGCGACACAATGTAGCATTATGATACAGTTAAAAAGCATCTCAATACAGCTTGTTTCTAACTTCACGATAATAACGACGTTCAACAATAAGACGTCGCGAAGATTGATTTCGTTCATTGCAATACATCGACTCTTGTCAAGAGTTTCTAATGAAACAACGGAAGTGAAATATGTGACACGAAGCGTAAGCAGATTCAAGTCGAACAATAGAATACAATTGCGAATGACATCGCACTGCAACGATATCTTCTCATGGATGCGTTTCGCAAGGATAGAGAAACTCCAAGATGTGAGCGCTATTGTCGGCACAACTATGGTCAGCGTAACATACGCTAATATATTATGTGTGCAAACGTATAGTCTCTGGTCTTTGATCTTCCGTCCTTCTGATCAGAACCTTGTGAAACGACATGTCCTTCAACATCTCCGTAATAATATCACGTTTAACTAACGCCTGGTAAAGGATATTTACTAGTTAGTCAATATTTGCAAGTTTAAGAGACAATTTAATTCCATTCCTTTATGCTGTTAAATGCGTGTAAAGTTACTTGCTCATTTGTACATGGATTAATAGCTGATGACTTATAACATGAAATTAGATTTTATACTATGAAGTTAGCTATATTTCATGACATTGCTTTTATAATTTAACATTGATTTTATGCAATGAAGTTGGCTTTATAAAATAACATGACTTGAAGTTGGCTTTATGTCATGAAGTTGGTTTTATAACATGATGTTGGTTTTGTACTATGAAGTTGGCTATATATGATAATACTGGTGTTATAATATGAAGTTGGTTATATGCTGTGAAGTTGGTTTTGTATTCTACAATTAGTTTTATACTATGAAATTGGTTTTATACCTTTGCTTTGGATGTATACAATGAAGTTAACTTTATAACATAAAGATGCCTAGTATCCTTGAAATTGGCTGTGTGTCA
Organism: Gryon sp. ZL-2020; assembly: GCA_022817425.1. Lineage (NCBI taxonomy): Eukaryota > Metazoa > Arthropoda > Insecta > Hymenoptera > Scelionidae > Gryon > Gryon sp. ZL-2020. Next base: position 19,553 of record JABFPJ010001684.1, on the reverse strand, counting down.
TATGGTTGGTACTATAAAATAAAGATAGCTATAAGTCATGAAGTTAGTTATTTGACGTGAAGTTGGTTTTACACTATGAAATTTGTTTAATACTATGCAATTGTTTTTATACCATGAAGTTAGCTGTATGTCATAATGCTAGTGTTATAATATGAAGTTGGCTATATGCCATGAAGTTGGTTTTATACTATGAAGTTGGCTTTTTGATTCTTCTTCTTCTTATCATGAAGTTAGCCATGTTTCATAAAGTTGGTTATAAAGTATGAAATTGGCTGCGTATTATGATTAAACTTTTAAACTTAATAAATTTAATTTAAATTCAAATAAGTTGAACAATTTCACGTAGCTCTAATATTATGCACTTGCACTACTTGCTCTAGAAATAATCTTGATTCATTAATTTTCATTCCAACAACCAATCAAACAAAATTGGAAAACTTTCAGTCAATTCAACACAGCGAATAAAAACATTCTTAAAGACCAATATGAAATTTGAGTGGAATAATTTTTTTCGATTCTAATATCAAAATACGTAGCATCAAGAGATAAGGCAGTCGTGATAACGCAATCATTCCTTCCAACAAGCGTACTTTTTCATATCAAAAGTCTCTTGAAATATGCATTTTTGTACGAAACTTACTTAGCTTGCAAAGAAATTTGTTTATCTTCATTCACTGAGACTCAATTTCATTCATTAATATTAATGCAATTTTCTTAATATTAATCAAACTCTTTTACTTTGAATTTAAACATTTACTTAGTTTATTTAAAAATTGAAATGAATAATTTCCTTCAAATTGTAAACAAATTTTGTTTAAAAATTATTATTTTGTAATATTTGATATTTACTCTTCGAAATTTAAGTAGAAAAAAAAGTTAAATCAGTGGTAAAGATGGAAATATGATCAGACGAAATAATAATCGTAATGAAACACCTGCATGTGTTCGACCATAATTGGACAGCGTCGAAAGACGATTCCTGGTCAATTTCCGTCAGTCGTTCCTATAATTTGGACTGAGAAAGTTTTGAAAAATGTTTTTGTAACGAAGTGATAAAAACCAAGGGAAAAGTGAAAAAAATGTTTAAAAAATAAAAGTGAGCAAACCTTTTTTAAATCAACTTTTTTAATTGATTTAAACATCAATTAAAATTTGTTTGTAAATTAAATTTTTTTTTGTAAATGAAAATTTTTTTTTATTTAAATTTAAAAATCAATTAAATTTCTTTTTGTAAATAAAAATTTTGTAATTTAAATTTAAAAATCAACTAAAATTTTTTTTAAATTCAAGTTATTTAATTTAAATTTTAAAATCAATTTTCTAAAAAAATGTTAAATTGTAATATTAAAAAAAATATTGCAACTTTAAACATACAAACTAAATTATACAAAATGTGCAATTTTGCAAAAAAGTTATTCGAAAATATGGTAATAATTAATTAAGCAATGTTGGCAAATTTTCGCCAGCGAATGTATAATTGATGACTACATTTTAGTCCGTTATAATTAATTAGGAGTATTTAATATGTGGAAATAGCATTTATTCGTGATCTTAAGATAGACATAGATTACCGCTGGTTAATGCATTTCTACACTGTTATTTGAAGGTTGAACAAAGTAATTGCGTAAATAATGAATGGACATTTTAGTTAATTGAGAATTGTGTAAATATTTCAGTCTGCATTTCATCGCTGCTAAATAAATAAAGAAATCAATCTTTCTGTATTGAAATTTTTTGTTTATAAATATTTATATTTTATATCTAAATTAATAGAATTAAAATATGAACTGGAAAATATAAATTTTTCTGTTTTACTAAAAAAAAAGGTCCAAAATATTTTCTTGCGACAACTTTTTCAAATAATTTTTGAAAAAGTTGCTTTGTAACAAAAATCAAATCAAATTGATATTTTTCACGAAATAAATATTAGATTGAATGAAGCATGTTGACAAAAAGTTGTGATTTTATTAAATTGATGCAATTTTAAACAACTAATTTTTAGGTATTAGATTGCAGAAAAAAAATCTTATCGTTAGTTTTTTGATAAAAAGTTGGGATTATATTCAATTGTTGTAATTTGAAACAAATAATTTTGAAGTATTATATTTCGCAAATGGTTTTTATGATTACAAAATTGTTGAAAAATTAAACTTTTTAATATGTTGAAAATTATTTTCGAATTTCAATTTTGTTCGACAAATTTTCAAAAATTAAATTTTTCTAAAATATTTTTTTCAAATTTGTCCACAAAATTTTAAAAAATTAAATTTTTCAAGTATACTTTGTAAATTATTTTTAAATTTCAAATGTTTTCATATATTTTTCAAAAATATTGTGAAAATTAAATTTTAAAATATGTTATTGTATTAAATTAAAAAAAAAAGGAAAAAACTGCTATCGTTATTTTTGTGTAAAAACAGTGTATATGTCAGTAAGTCAAGTATTGTCTATAGACTATACACGGATTATATCGATTCGCGAGGAAGGCGGAAGCGGATTCAGTGTGCGGTAGCAAATGTATTAAAAGAATGAAAATCACGTTCGGACGTGTTCGCATAGATTTTGGCTTTGGCGAAAAATTCGTGAAAAGTGGCTTGTATCTCTCGGTATGGCGATTTAAATGCGGAAGTCACGTGGGCTACAATCGATATTTCTTGCATGCAAGACCCCGTAAGGATAATAATACTGCTGCGGCGAATATGTATATGCATGATGAGAGAGTGAATTTACGGATCGTGCGTTTTAAAAAAGTTCAAATCCCGATTATTTTCAATGCAACTTTTCAGTGTAATCCGCGAAATATGCAGCGAGCATATTTTATTATTACATATGCTGGCGATGTTTAGAAGAAAATACTGTATGGCAAAAGTTTAATGAAGCAAAAAGAAAGAAGAAAAGAAATTTCGATATTTTTTAAAATTAAATTTTGTTTATTTTGTTTCGGTTTGTTATTGTTTTGTTAATGTTTCGTTTTGTTATTGTTTTGTTTTGATTTGTTATTGCTTTGTTTTGGTTTGTTATTGCTTTGTTTTGGTTTGTTATTGCTTTGTTTTTGTTTTATTTTAGTTTGTTATTGTTTTGTTATTGTTTCGTTTTGTTATTGTTTTGTTTTGATTTGTTATTGCTTTGTTTTGGTTTGTTATTGCTTTGTTTTTGTTTTATTTTGTTTTGTTATTGTTTTGTTTTTGTTTTTTATTTTTTTGTTTTTGTTTGTTATTGTTTTGTTATTGTTTCGTTATTGGTTTGTTTGGATTCGTTATTTCAGCTATCTTCCATTGTTCCCGATCTCAGCTAACTTCACTTCACCCCCTCCTAAGATCATACGTCTTTACCGACGGTCGGTACTGGCGCGAAATTCAAATTAATGAATGTTCTACTGTAAATGTATCAAATATTTCCTTATAATGTAATTTTAAATTATTCTGGAAATGGAAATTTAATGATAAGCTCAAATTAAAATGATTATATATAATGAACTATGAATCAAGAAAGCTGCATATAGACACTTCTTTGCTCGAGATCGCGCTGATTAAGCTGATTATGAATAAATTCGTAGATCGTCGTTATTTCGGTTGACTCGGTTAAACTGTTGCCTTTGGAGTTGACATTTTCAGTTGGCTATAACCGTAATGAAAAATCAATACAATGATTGAATCAGAATCCCAGCAATGAATTACTAACAATAATTTGCGGTAATGGACCGCGCGACAGTTTCTTGCGTTGCGATGTATATGTGTGTGTTTACATGTTATATATATATATTTGCGGTAATGCGTGGATCCAGTAAAATCGGGCACTCGTCGCTTTTATTGTACCACAAAGTTCAACAACTTTGAAATGAACCTTCTGCTTCAGACGTAATCCATTTATAAATAGAGTACCTGTTTATGCCGCACTATGCACATAGGCGCTTCAAAATTTGTCAGCATATATATATAAGTTGTGTTTACATAATGGGTGGTTCATTTAAAATTAAGATTTGAAATAATACTAAAAAAATTTGGTTTACTTTTTATCGTTGAGCAAAAAATCCAGACTAAATAACCAATTTGTTTGTTTCAGAAAAAGAAAGACGAGATGACGTTTAAACAAGATGGCGCTTACACAAGATGGTGGTTAAACAAGAAGGTGAGTACACAAGATGGCGGCTACACAAAATAGCGTCCACCCAAAATGGCGTATTTCTTCCCAGATGGCGCAGCTGGCTGGTGAGTCATTTTTTTCAATTTAAATCATCATACAAAAAAATTATAAAAGTATCTTTGTTTTTCTCAAAAAAAGAAAAACAACAAAATGGCGTAACCGAAATTATTTTATATAAAATAATTAATGCAGATATATCTTCTGAAAAGTTTTATTTGCATTGGTATGTGCTTAAGACAGAGAATAGAAACGTACTTAACGTATTATGTGCATGTACTTCTATTAGTCTGTTTAGGTCGTGATAATTAATGCAATCAACTCCTCCTTATTCTCATGTCAAGTCATAACAAATTTAGTTACATCTAAGAGGCAAATTGAGCTGTTATAATTCACAAGGACAGAAATACACGTCTGTCATATTCGCGACATTCGAATAAGTGTATGTATGTGATAGCAAAAGCTCATACTAGAAATAATCCATTCAGTTCTGAATCGTCAAACGAAATTACGACAAATATTAGCTTTTAATCAATATATAACTGGTTTATATAGCAAATGAATAAAATATATACAAGCGATTGGAGCTGAAAAATGGAAATGCTTAAGAGTAAGATACAAATACAAAGAATTTTTTGCAATTATCCATCTCGATTGTCGGAAACTTATTTGTCTACTTAAAATGTTGGCCAATAATTAGTCGGCTGTTGTTAAATAAACTGCAGTTCAAACTATGCGCTTATATTGAACTAATCGAACTTTGTGTTATAATAAAAGCAAAGTATAATGCAGAGTTTGGACGGAGCAAATCAAACAAGTGCTGTTTGATACGCGTACAAGAATCGATTTTTCGTATCGAATCGAATTGATAAGAAAATCGATTATTCATATCGAATCGATAAAAGAAAATCGATATTAAAATTTTAGATCGAATCGAATCGATAAAAAAATCGATTTTTAGTATCGAATCGAATCGATAAGAGGAAAATCGATTTTTTGCATCGAATCAAATCGATAAGAAAATCGATTTTTAGTATCGAATCGAATCGATAAGAGGAAAATCGATTTTTAGTATCGAATCGAATCGATAAGAAAATCGATGTTTAATATCGAATCAATCGACAAGAAATATCGATTTTTTATATCGAATCGAATCGATAAAAAAATCGATATCTAATACATATTAATATTGCAAATACGCTGTTGTTTTTTTGCAATTTTAATGATTGGTTTTTCTGCTTGAAGTACCTTGTGATCTTCGCAAATACGAAATACGTGAAAAACAATTGATAAGTCATGTGTTTCGTTGCAGATATTACGAGCGTGAAATAAAATATCCTCGTATGACAAAATTTATAGCAGTGAAATGTTTCACACATAAGGCAAAAATATAGTTTCCAAGTATAATGTTATAATAAAAAAAATGCTTCAGCATTTTATAATGCAGATAATGTCGCATTTACATACACAATGACATAAAAAGCTATAAAAGTGTACTAACTAAATCGCGTAATAATAAATTAATTTTGTTTTCTGGTGATATTTCAATTTAAAGTTCATTTTCATTAATTAGTCGCATTTTTCATTTCTTCTTTATTACGACATTAAAATTTTTATTCATCCATAAATTCGTCAATTATTATAATTTTTTAAATTTTATTTTATAAAATGTCGTAAACATATGAGGAATTCAAAAAATGTATAAATAAATAATTATAAAAGTTTTCTGATTTAATGCAAAATTTCTTAAATTCAAATACAAAATCACAGGAATTCTCGATTCTGAATGTAATAGCGTTTTTGTATGAATGAAACTTAATATCAATATTAAATTGCATTTCATTTCGTCTTACGTTGAAATCAAAATGCGTTGAGTAGTCAAGTACAAACAGATTTTGCTCATTCAAAGACATAGAATTTCCAGAGCGTAAAATAATCGCACGTTTTTCTTGAATCTTATATATGTATATATATATATATATATATATGTATATATATATATATATGTATATATATATATATATATATATATATACACATATTTGCTGCGATATTGTAAAACACTTCTTCAACACAATTTATAATTTAAATTTGATATAAGAAATTATGTTTCACTATATTTGTATTATACTTGATTATAAGGTTGGCATGGTAATCGTATAGGCAAAAATAGGTAAATTAACAGTTTTTCACACCTCGATTTTTTTTTTAATTTTTAAAATTCAAATTGTGGCAAAATATAATTTTAAAAAATTGTGAAAATTAAATTTTTAAATATTTCGAAAAATATTTTGTTGAAATGTAAATTGTTTAAAATATTTTATAATTTAGTTTTACAAAAATTTTAAATTTTCAAAATATTTTATAATTTAATTTTGCAAATATTTGACATTTGAAAATAAATAATTTTCAAAATATTGTTGAAAAATGTTTAAATGTTAAAAGAACGTTCAAAATATTTAGTGATTTTTTTTTGAAAACTCAAAATTTTGAAATTGTACAAAAATATTGAACAACTTACATGAGCAATCATAGCTGGATAGTCACTGGGATAAAAGAGCAAAGTGCCAAGTAGATGAGCAGTTGATAAAGCGACGCCAGCGATGCAAGCGTATCTCAGTCTTATGGGAAGAAGAGCGTAAGCCATGTAAATGAAAAAACAGACCGACCAAGCGGCGGCCAACGGTCCTCCTGTGCGCAGTTCGATCGGGGTTGACGATATCAGGCCATCGTCATCGTCATTCGTCGAGTACAAGTAGGCCAGATGAAAGTTTAGCGCGACTTGCAGCGCAAGCAGTGTCACTAATATCACCACGCTCACGCCCGCGAGTCGAACTTCGTTTATGCCGGGACGTGAAATCGCACAAACCAATGCTGCAAATTCATTTTAAATCATCATTATTGTCTTATTAATAATAATCAATTATACGGTTGCCATGACAACCTTATGGACAAATTTACTATCTTCCAAAAAAGTTTAATTAAATTAACTATCTTGAAATTATACAACTATACGGTTACCATGGCAACCTTATGGTCAAATTCAAGAGTTTTTATAAAAACAAATGGTTGAATTAAGTATATAGAAATAATTCAATTATACGGTTGCCATGGCAACCTTATGGTCACATTTACTATCTTCCAAAAAATTTTATATTTAAATTTTTTTTTTATTTAAATTTATATATATAATATATTAATATATTTATATTTTTCATATTTACATTACAGTATAGTATAGTAAAAAAACACTTGTTTAATCTTTCGAACAACTTTTTTTAGTTTTTAAAATGTGTAAAAAATTAAATTTTAGAATATTTTGAAATTGTCAAATTGAGAAAATTTGGGAGAACAAAGGCAAATGTTAAAATGACTTAAATTATTTGCAATAACGAATTTCTTGGAAATACATAATGTTTTATAAATTAAAACAAATTTGCCAACTCGTTAATTTAATATTTGAAATTAACTTATACGAAGTACGTGAATATATTGTTACATTTTGTTTCAACTTTGTAAATCAATAATTCAAAAAATTGCTTACATTAAATTATACCGAAATTGGATGTTGCAAATCCACTTTATTTATAATATAATAGAAAAATGCAAAAAAGTGATGACAGAATCACGCATGATACCTAATGTAATATAAAATCTAATTTCCATAAATATAAAAATATTAAACGACTTGTGCGAAATATCCACGCAAACTAATTTATATTCGAAATTTAATATATTACATATGCTGCATTTATTTTTCAATAGCATAATATGTAAATTACGTATGTATGTAAATTAAGTATACATGTAATTTCACATATAAGATAAAAATACTTTCTTTTCCTTTTTATTGCCTTTTTTAAGGATATGAAAAGTTAGTGGATTTTAAATTGGATAAAAAAGATTACATATGAAACATATCAAATATAAAAAATGCAGATAAAAAACTTTAACTTAAAACCACAAGTTTGCGTTTCGAGCTTCTTTCTTGAAGCCAAATGACATTTTCTTCAAAGCGCGTAACTTTTTATTTATCTTTTTATAATAAAAAAATAAATTTTTATTTTACAATTTTTTTAAATAAAAAAATTGTAAAATATTGTGCAAATTAAATTTTTGAAAAAATAAATTTTCAAGTATATTGATTAATTAAATTTTTTAATATTTTGAAAAATAAATTAAAAAAACGTTGAAAATTAAATTTTTGAAAAATTAAATTTTTTAATTTTTTGGAAAATTTAATTTTTTGAAAAATTAAATTTGTTAATTCGTTGAAAAATTAAATTTTGAAATATTTTGAAAAATAAATTTTAAAGAATATTGAAAATTAAATGTTTAAAAAAATTTTTTTTTAATTTTGAAAATTATTATTTTGTAAAAAATATTTTAAAGCTCAAGAAATGGATTAAGTTTGATTTAAATTCAGTTAATCCACTAGAATGATTAAAACTGTTATTATATAGACTTAACCTTGTTCAATATATCGATTGAATAGGGGTAAAGACCACTCAATGTCAAACACACTTTGTGTTTTACAGATATTCGAGATTTTGAACTCAAAATTGCTCGAATCTAAATCTTTTTTCAATTTCACAATCTTACAATCTTGAAAGTCTTACTCAAATGCAATGTTCATTTTCGTAATTATTTTTGATCGATTTTAAATATTCGGCACATTCTTATTTTTATCAAAAATACGATTTAATAAGTTTTTTATTTTTTGTTTCTAATTTTGTATTGTAAATATATTCTTTTTGGAAAATGTCAGGATAATAGAGATATGGGTAGAGCAGCATGTACAACTGACAATGCAGCCTGATCTGACAATATTATTTCGCCGACAAACCTCTCGAACAATAATCGTAATTACACTAAATAGAGATTCAAATAATGCCATTCGCGTGTCAACATGGATTGCTTTTAATATGGAACGCTAATGTTTGTTAAACAATATTCCCCAAGAACAAAACAAATCATTTTCATCTTTTCGTTGCAACATTAATGATACTTTTTCCATTTAATCAATTTATAAATCAATTTATGTGTACTTAAAGTGTGGAATAATTTGTTTTCTAATTTCTTACAAAGATTTTATTACAATTCATTATTATATATAATATAATTTATATATTATATATAATAATTGTATTAATATATTAATTATACATAATTATATATGTAATCTAATAAATATATATAATAAAATAGAAATATAATATAATAATAAAATATAATCTATTTTACATTCGCAAAATCCAAAATTTGATTTTTATCGATTTTTTTGAAAATAATTTCGGAATAAAAAAACATTTTTTGAAATTTATGAATTTTTAATGTTTGTAAAATGCTTATATATTTGAATATTCAATTTTAAAAATAATTTTAAATAGGTACTTTTGAGACGTTTTTGAATGTTTAAAAAAATTCCATATTTTTGAATATTCAAATTACAAAATAATCTTAAAATAGATATTTTTTGACATTTTTCAAAAAATTGCATATTTTTGAATATTTACATTCAAAATGATCTCAAAACAGGTATTTTTTGAAATTTTTATATTTTTGGATATTCACATTTAAAAATAATCTCAAAACAGGTTTTGGACATTTCTGAATTTTAGAAAATTCATATATTTTTAAACTTTCATTTTTCAAAATGATTGCAAAACAGATATTCTTTGACATTTTTGAATGTTTAGACTTTTAAAATTTTTTAAATTTAGTTAACATTTAAAAATTTTTGAATATTTAAAATTTTTTTATTTAACTTTTTTTTGTTTTAAGTTTTTGAATACTAAATTTCTGTTAATTTTAACTATTTAACTTTTAATTTTAACTTTTAAGTATTTAGTTTTTAAATATTTAAAATATTAAAAATTTTTTAATTTTCAAAATTTCGAAAAAAAGAAAAAAAATTTTTTTACTGTTCTCACCAGCATAAATGATGATACAAATGATCAACATGATGGCGAGTGAGAGATTTTCCGGATGTCGGATGAGCATCAGCAAAGGCTGATTGCTGCTGAGAATAAGTCTCAAAATGAGTAGTATACCCAACGCAACGGCCAGACCGGTCAGAAGTCCAAGTACGTGCGTCATGTTGCTCTGCGTCATGCGCAAAAAGTATCTTTGGTACAGCATTTCCACCTGCAAAATTTTCATTATTCATAACTCATTTTCGACTCGACTCAATTTTTATTACTTTTTATTACGTAAAGTTTTGCCATTTTTCTGCTCAACTTTCAAAAGTTTTACCTGAATTTCTTCAAAAATAAAAAATGATAAAGTACACATTTATGTTGCAAATGTTAATGAACTCAAACTAAAAACTCAATCAAATTTGTTCAATGTATTAAGTTTGTTTTAGTAAAAAGTAGCAAAAAGTTTATTTTTTTAATTTTTAATGTAATTTTTCGTTTTATTTTGTAATATATTTCAAGATGACACATATATTGAATTTGCTTTTTAAATGATTAGTTGCACATTATTTATCAATGTATAAAAAAGTTGTTTATAAAAGCTTTTAACTTAATAAATGTGCTAAAAAATTGAGCGAAAATGTAAAACTTGCATTTTATTTTAATCAGCAAAGTTTTGCAAATTCTTACACTCAACTACAATAAATCTTATTCTTTTGAAGTGAAAAAATGCAAAATATGAAATTATTTTTTCGAACAACTTTCTTACATTTCCTTTGAAATTGTTATAAGGAAAAGCGAAATCAATAAATAAAATGCATCAAGAATAAACTTTGTCGCAATTCTCACAAATAATTGATAAGATTAAAAAAAATAACAGCATTTTAAACTTTTTAATATCTTATAAATCGTAAATTTTGTACACATCGGAAAGTAAACTGATAATCAAGTTTTATTTCAGCTTATAAATCTTAATATTTATTTATACAAAAAGGAAGTTGAACGGAGAATAAAAATGTTGACTCTGGAAAATGAACTTTTTTATATATGTATAAATCAATAGACGATATCGAGTATTTTTTGTATTAAGAGAATACGGTAGTTTTTCTGGCCAAGTACAAAAAAACAGTTTTCAATTTATTATATGTATTTATTTCATTTTTTTTAATTATATTTTTTTATTCATTTTTTACTAAATTTATGTTTCTCAGGTTATATTTTGATTTTTTTTAAATTAATGAAAAAATAATAAATGTATTTGAATTATTTTATCATCGATAAAACGGGCGTTCATATTCGCTGATGCCTGCGAGAAAATTCACTGTGTCCGAATCACTCTCCTCGGAATTCAATTGCTTAACTAATTTGCTCGGCTAATATACATGCATCCATAGTGTATGATACGTTTATTTCACAACGACATGCTCCATCGTTGTTCTTTGCAAAATATTTACAAATTATTTAATATAAGTCTTTCAATTATTAAGATTTCCATTTGAGTACAGAAAAAAATTTTATTATAATCAAAATTTTTATTAAATATTGATAAAAATGTAATTAAGACATTTATTAATTTGAATTACGCGCCATTATCGACCGTCGGTAAGAAGTGAGAGTGTGGGAAGGGATAGAGTGAAATCAGCTGTGATCGAACAATATGGCAGACGACCGACGGTGGAGGGTAAATTGTGACGAATTTATTTGCTATTTTCATTCGTAAAAAAGTATGAAGTGAATCGCAAACTGTATAATTTTGTTATTATTTTAAGGTAATAACGATTTTTTAAGGTAAGTTTAAACTACTTTATTAAAACTGGAGTTAATGTTTTTCATATTCGAAATTGCCTAGAATAATCGTAGACTGCTTCGACATTTGAATAATTTTAGTAAAATGTGTCAAGTGAAAATTGTGATGGTTATTAAATACTATAGATTCGTCAATGACTATCAGGAAAATTGCATCATTTAGTATAACAAAGTCGCAACAATCATAATCATCATCAGAAATTCTTGTCTGGAATAACGACATAAAATTGTACTTTAAATCTAATTGCATCATATATTGTCGCCTAAAACGAATTTCTAATAATAATTATTTTGCATGTACTGTCATCAAATAAAATGTCTCCAATAGAGAAATGAAATATTTCAATAAAATGTTCGCCTTCGATTCACTGTTGTCCAATGTTGATAATTAATAACAAAGAACAAATAATCTTCGTAAATTAATTAAAATTAATTGTCGCACTGCTTGCTTACTGTACTCTGTCATTTAAAATTCCGTTCAAATAATTCCCTCGATAAATCTACAAGAAAACTCGGCGTTATAAAAAAAGGTTAATTATCGTCAGCATAATTTCAATGTAACAATAAAGTCTGCTTTCTTTTATGAAAATGTGTAAATAAATTGTGCAAAGTGTAATTTTCATTTACAACATTGCAAGACATATAATTGTACAATCGAATGCAAGATTAAATGAATTCCATTATATTATAATTGTTAGCGGAGCTAAGTAACAGAGTTGAGTGAAAGAATGAAAATTGCGTAATTTACGCGTCAACGTGTAGATGGCGCTGTAAAACCAAAGGCTTTCCGTAAAGTTTGCAATTAATGTACGACAATAAATCTCGAACAAAACGATAAATAATTCGCTCGGGTTCTTTCGTTCCTGTATATATACGCTCAGCGTAATAAAGCTTCAACGCAGAAGGAAGACTGGTTAATTAACAATCTGCGTTGGCGAACTATTGTTTGCTGTCAGGAAACTCTCGGTTATTGGACAGTTTTACCGCGTGAAACAAGTTTTATGCGTTAACTCTTAAAGTGTGCCTGTAGAGAAATCCGTTAATCACAATTTGTATGCTAAACACAGGTGTATATCGTTCAAGGTATTACTAGATTTATTTATAAATAATTCCAAACACTACTGGACCTTAAAGTATGTTTCATTTCATAATATTGACGTTAAACAAATAATAACATGCTTTATTTACTGTTTAAAAAGACAACGTATACAAACATCAACGAAACAAAGAAAAACTCAACGTGCGTGTGTTTTTCCTAATGCTTGTTTATAAACATCGGATAAAGAGAAAGTCAAATGCATCGTGTTTACGTTTTGTTATTGTTTTCTATTTTTGATGTTTCAGTTGAAAATTATCCGTTATTGTGTTGACTGAATACTTCAAGAAATATTTTATAAACATTGATTTTATAAAGTTGTTTTCCAAATTATAAACAAAAATTGAGGTTAAAGTATACAAGGAATGTAGAGTTCTTGGAATATAAAGAAATGAACAACTGTTTTGAAGGTATCCTAATTTTTTAATGAAATGTTCATTATGGATTCATATTGAATCATCCTATATTATTATAACCCAATTATAATAACATTTCGCTAAAAGCAATATAATACTTTTGTTGGAGTATAGAATGTTTTTATGTACATTTATAATTTGGAAAAGTTTTTTTATCTGTTGATGTATTGTATAGAATGTTGGTTTGAACATTTTCGAAAGTAAACTGTCAGTTTCAGTATAAATTATTAGTAATACGCAAAATAATTAATAATAAACATCGATTATCCAATCGTCATATTACATTGTGATTGTAAATATAACTGAGTATTATGCGAATTGATATTAATGATAATTACGAATTGTCAGTAATGATGAATTGAAGTGTTGAAAGAAAAGACAGTTTATTGATGAAGTTAATAATGACTGTAATTTGGTAATTAAACCATTAAGATAAAATATCATCATCATTAGCAATTGTAATTATTAAGAAAATTGTCAAATATATTGCATAATTTTCCGAGGAAATATTTTTGGAACTATTAAGATATTATGTCATCTTAGGACCAAGATGACGAAGAGATTAAAATGTCGATTCAAATAATACCGGATATAACAAATAATCACGACTTTTGTCATCATCATTCATGCTACATATGACGTGAACTTTTATGAGATTAAAAGTTTTCTGGATTAAACGTACAAAGAACTTAATGTCAGTTGGGGTTGCGAATCACTCGGTGAGTATAAGAATGTTATTATTTTGTGCCAAGTCACGATAGAGGGTCGACGATTTATAATCGTTTTTACGTAATTATTATTTTCACCGAGACTTAGATTGATCGATTCACATGACACGTAAATATATGTCATTGCGATCTTGATTAATGATTCGAAGATGCATCAAATGTCTACATTATATACTTCTTTAAGGTCCAAAAGTGAAATCTAACGAAGACAAGAAAAATGTATGTATATTTTATACGTTGATATTTCTAAGACGAAATTTCACATTTAAGGATGAAAAGTGATTTATCTTAATCAGCAAAAAGTGCCATACATATTCATTCATCCAAAAAATGTAAATCAGTTCTTAAAGGCTTAAAGTTTTGGGATAAATAAATTGATTATGTTTTTGTGATATGCTTCGACTGTTGAATTTCCTTCCAAGCGAACAGCACCGGCTCAGATTACGGACACCGTCGTCGCAAACTGATGAATATTCTGCAGAATATTAGTGAACGCAGATGCTCATTATTATATCACGAATAGAATGCAGTTCAGAACGTACGACCTCAATAATCGTAATTAGAAGTTTGAGCATCAAGATATATTCATAGCTTTATGTTCAATCGACTGATCTGCATACAACACGATGTAGGACAAAAGAGAAAAAGTGAATGAGTAAATCGAGAGACGAAGACAAAAGAACTGAATAAAAAAAGAGAAGTGTTTATAAAAGAAAGAGAATCAGTAGCATGTTTGTGATAATTACTGTCTTTAGAGGGAAATGGATGGCATTGGACCCTTTTGATTGACGCCAAATAGACAAAGATAGATGTCTTTAAAAGTATTTGAATTATATTTAAGTTAGGCATTTTTGTCCTTCTTTCTGGGTCCTTAATTGCTCTGGCATATATCGTTGAGATTGGCTGCCTTTGACTTTTTTCTGCTTTCATATAACCGTTTCAAAAAATATTCGTAACACATAACGAGTGCAATTTGTTCGTCTTCTTTTTGTCTGTTTCCTATCTGTATTGTGTTTTCTCTTCACATCGTCATTTTTATTTAGTGCTTGTAAATGCATCGTTTGTCAATCGCACTTCATGACTGTTAAGTCTCAGCGTAAGTGCGATTAGTTTTTTCCGCCAATTATGCAAATTAATGTGACTTGAAAAAAAGTACTTTGACTATTAAGTTGTTTCGAGTTAATTTCATATGGATGAATGAATGAATGAATGGAAATGCAAAATCAACGTGTTTTCCACTTTAACTGCTCGAGATTTTGCAAAATACAATTTTGCGGCTAATATTAAATCAATATCCAAGGAAATGTTTCAGAGCAGACCGACAACTACATTGGTAATAATAATGCGATATTATAGCGGTATTCAGTTGAATTCTGATTATAAATAGTAATTTATTAAAATGAATTGATACAAATAATGATAATAAGTAAAATGTAATCATCAAAAAATTATGCTAGAAATATATTTTAAGGATATGTAAGTTAGCGACAGATTTTCATAATCTTCTAATTTTGGTTAAAAAGTTGAGCAGAAAAGCAAGCATATGCATGGAACTGATTAATATGCAAATTGTTTCGTTAATGATATTTGTGAACGAGTATTTTATCCGGGCCATGAATTTAATACAACTTTGATGTACATTCTCATTTATTCGCAAGATGTTTGTACTTTAAACTTTATTTCATGAAGAATTGTAATTACAAGCATAGTTACGAGCCGCTTTAAGTTAATTCCGTATTTTTGAATGAATTTAATTGTCTTAATTAACTCTAATGGATACCATTTTTAAGCTACTTCTATCTTCAGCAGTTGACTTTTCGTTAATTTAACAATTTTTTTCGTTACATTGGCATATACTTTACAAACATACCGAATACTCATTAAAAGTAATTTTACACTTTGGAGTTACTTAGTGTTTTAAAGTTAACGGAAAGTATGCTTTAATAATGCTTAAGCGATGTTAAAATATTGTAATTATAATTTTGTTTCACTGAGGTATGTAATGTTTCATACATTTTCTAAATTTTTTACAGCATAGTTGGATTAATTGTTTCACTTTAATGCAAAATTACTGACGATTCCTCCAAAAATCCGTTACTTCGTGTTCTTAGAATTAAGATGTGCTATAAATATAAAAATAGGAGACATTTTTATTGTATGAATATTTGAAGTGTAAAATAAAAATCAGATGCAAATGTTTTGTTGCAATGACTTACTTCGAGATTTTTGAAACGATGCGAGGCGCAAAGCGCGCTGAGAAATCGGCTTAAAGCACATTTCGTTCGACTTCTTTTTTGAACAGTGTTAAGAGTTTCTGTCGTTACTTTTCCTTTTCCAGTTGTTGAACCCAATCCGGCCTCCACTTCTTTGCCCATCTAGAAAACACAACACCAATTGTCGTTATTTACTAATGCTTCATAAAAAATATCTTAGAATTTTATAGAAAATAAAATACATTCTCAAAAAATACTTTAAATGTAACAAATTAAGCTCATATTCATAGTGTGAAATTAATTTCTCTTCAAAAATATAAATTTTATTTACTTTGTATCTGCATTTTTAATCTTACTGATTTAAGTAAAACTTGAATACATAATAGATTTACATTTCTCATTTTACTTGACACATTACCTTGAAAATTTGTATTCGAGAATAGTACAAAAGCAAACAAAATTTTATCATAATTCAGAAGATGTTTTGATATAATATTATGCATACACATTTTTTAAATTTAATTTTCATTACAGGGTTCTAAAATTGTATGAAAAAATATAATTTAATGATTTGATTTTCATTTAGTTGATTTTTCAACAGTTTGATAAATGCTATATTCTTTATATTTATTCCGAAATATTTTTCATGTTTGTTTACGTTTTGACAGAGAATAAAGCAGATCATTAATTTATACGTTTGAAACATAAACAAGGTTGTGAAGAATAACGTTTTCATCTTTGTTTATATCATCGCGCTTATATGTTCAATGACCTTTTTCATTTTTCTTACAAAACGGAAACAATCTTAAATGAGAACAGTTTGTTTCTTTTATTAACGTAAATAAAAATCACTTTTGCATGAAAGGCATTTGAAGTTTTATTTTAAATTTTAAGAAATAAATTCAATAGTTACACAATTATGAAATATTATTTTACAAATACAAGCGTTACTTACCAACAAAAAATTAATTACTTCAATAAATCGATGTTTTTTTTTGTTTTCAAAGACAAAAAAATTGTTTTTGTGAATTTCATAAATTGGAATAAATTGTGTATACATAACACATAAGCGTGCACAGTAATTTGCATTGAAAAAAAGTCTTACAGTAACAATGGAAGGTCGCGGTGCTTCACTGAAGTGTTCGATGACTTCCCAATTGGATTTCTTAAGTGGCGTATGAGGGGTCTGCGGTTGGGAGGTCGGCGTGGCGGGATGTGATCCACCTCGATCCAGCAACGCTGCGGGCCTGCCAATTGCATCTTTTGCACTCATGCTCGTTAATCGAAAGCTCGCCCATCGACGACTCGTTTTCACATTTCCTAGCATTGTTCTTGTCTCCATTTCACCCTGGAACAAATGTTTCCGTTTTATTACTTTCTCTCACATTTCTTTTTATCTTTCAATTGTTTTTCCTTATAATTGATTATTATTTTAACACTTACAAAATAACGCGGAAACCTGACAGATTATTATGGAACTGCAGCAGTGAACGTAAATTTAAAAAAATAAAACAAAATTAAAATTAAAATTAATTTAAAAAGTATTTTTTTACCAATAAATCTTTTAATTTCTTTCAAAAATAAAACAAGTATTTAATCCGGCAAAGTCAAAATCTACTTATTCAACACCACCATCGTTGTTTACATTTCTAGCGCCAGTAATAGATTTCGTAAGTCCCAAAAAAATAATTGTTTTATTGAAATTTTGACTTCCGTATTAAAATGACGACCGCCATATTGTGAACTAACGTTTGGCAACATCGCAACGTCATCGGGTAGATAAAGGCGCATAAAAACAAAACAAAACATAACAACAAAGCAAAGATAGATATTTATATGAAAACAATAACGTTGCTAATCAAAACTAAGATAAAACAAAATATGATTTTTTTAATTAATGCATGTATAACTTGAATTAAAAATAATTTGAAGCAACAGTTTTTTGTTTTTACATTTAGTCGCGCACTTGAATGTTATAAACAACCTTCAAACAGTGTTGCCAGATCGACAAAGATGGATATCTCTAAACGTATTTCAATTATACGTTATGATTTTTATATTGTCAAACTCTTTAAAGGACAGTAAAATAAGTGACAAAACTGTCCCATAACCTGATGATTCATCGATAGTGGGTGTACGTGTGGGGTTTATGTATGTGTTTATGTACACTTACATCTAAAATTTCGCAATATCACAATAAAACGTTTTTCACATCCACTAACTATGAAAGCTTTCAAATATAGAACGGTCTTGTGTGTATAGCAAATAAGAGCTTTTTTAGTGAGACGTACTACTCAAGTTAAAAGCAAACGGAAATTTTCTTGCCTTGTCGTTAAATGAATTTCAACATCTTTCAAGTGATAAATTATCAATTTTACACCAAAAATTGGATAGTACATTTCAATATCTGCAATTATATATTATATATTGACAGTGTAGTAGCACTTTACAAAATCAATCCATATATGGTTATCAAACCATATATATATGGTTAATATATGATACATATATAATCCATATATGGTTCATATATGATCCATATATAGTCCATATATGGTCAATATATGGGGATTTCTTGAATAATATATTGTTAAGATATGTTTTATATATGGACAATATATAATTCTTTTTACTAGGGGATTACCTCTATTTATCGTAAATATTCATATCGCATTTCTCGCAATGTAGACATGAATCTACTGGTTTACTGCAGCAGTTTACCATAATTGAAAGTTGAGATGTTTCGTCGTACAGAAAATAATGCGATTAAGTTAATTTGATGAAACATTTGCATGCAACAATGAAATAATAAACAACTATCCAGATAGTTATTTTGACTATCCAACATTTTCTTGGGTGTAAAAAAATAACAACCATGTTAATGATTGATATTCACATTACGCAACATAATAAATGTTCATCTCGAAAAATCGCGGTTAAAGCAAGATATCGTTCTTGTTGTAACAGATGGTCTGCAAAGTAACTATAAATATATTTGTTATCTGAGCCAACGCGGTAGCGCTATCGCGCCGCAATACGCGCGAGGTTTTATAACACCCCATTGGAACATTCCACCAAATGATAACATTGATTTTCATATTTGCTCATCCATTTTACCTTATTTTACATAAATTTATCTCTTAGACGCAAACATAACCTCAAAATACATCAATCTCTGCGTTCTGCTTGCCCGAAGAAAATATCCTTATTTTTCATTCTAAATTACCATTTTTCAT
>JABFPJ010001683.1:0-23813 GCA_022817425.1 Gryon sp. ZL-2020 | reverse complement strand
AAAACTTATATACTGGTATATTAAATTTATCATAAAAGTATTTGAAAAATTGTATTAAAACTAATATACTGGTATATTAAATTTATCATAAAAGTATTTGAAAAATTGTATTAATACTAACATATTGGTATATTAAATTTAACATAAAAGTATTTGAAAAATTGTATTAAAACTTATATACTGGTATATTAAATTTATCATAAAAGTATTTGAAAAATTGTATTAATACTAACATATTGGTATATTAAATTCAGCATAAAAGTATTTGAAAAATTGTATTAAAACTAATGTACTGGTATATTAAATTTAACATAAAAGTATTTGAAAAACTGTTTTAAAATTAATATACTGGTATTTAAAATTTAATGTACACATATTTGAAAATTCATAATTGCGTTTATTAATTTTAATATACGTATTTGAAAAAAACTTCCAACACTTTTCTTTTAAAATTCAGAAGAAATTTCTAACAGTGTAGCAGGATCAAATGTAACGGAAAACGTCATTAGCACCATGGCAGATGAACGGAAACTCATTTTCCCAAACGAGAGATTTCTCATTTTCCCAGGCCAGAAGGCAAGAAGTTAATATTACCAAAGGCGAGGTTCGTAACAAAATTTATACAATTGATATATTTTACAGCGGCTGATACTTTCTGCTAATGCGACACAAACAAAGAAAAGAGGCCCTCCGCTCCCCCGCAGTTCCTACGCTCATCTATCTGCGGTCCTCTTTTCTTTTCTTTGTTTGCTTCAAAGTATATACAGTAGTAAAATTATGGTATTGCACATTTCAGTTCAGTAATATTTGCAAAAGTTAAATGATCCATATGTTTCATCATATATAACGTCTATACAATTGCTTTATGTTGCGGCTTACACTTTCTGCTAATGCGACACAAACAAAGAAAAGAAGCCCTCTGTCACACCCGCAGTCCATTTCAAATATATATTAACATAAATCTGGTTATTAGTGATTAGGAATTTATTTTATGTTCTGAAAAGAGATAAAATATTTATACATTTTACATTTTGTTTGAAAATACTCACTGCTAAGAAAATAAAGAAAATAAATAGTATATTTCGCTGCTATGTAATACATATGCTATGTATTTTCGCAGCCAATGAGGCGCTTTTACGCCAAGCAACGAACGATATTTTTCTTGATACTTACTGTCAAAGTGCTGCTTTTCGAAAAGTGAAACTTTTTCGGCTGATTTCAGTCATGAAAAGTAGCACTTTGACGGTAGGTATCAAGAAAAATATATTACTCTCCTGCGCAGCGGACGAAAATGGAACTAACAGTATCGCGTACCGTAAGCTGCGCTTACTGACAGGCTTCAAGGCATACACTTTATACCTGTCACTTGCATTTACGATCCGATGTGCAGGACTGTAATAGTATACTTTGCACCAAGGGAGATGCAAACGGAAATTCTTTTCCCCGAGCGGAGTTTACAAGCTGAGCCGAAGGCGAGGTTTCTAACCGTGAGGGAAAATAATTTCCGTTCATCTCCCATGGTGCAAACGATATTTTTCGTCACAAGGGAACAGAGAACACACTTTTTCTAAAACTCCCTAGGGAGAAAAAGTGCGTTTTTTTCACGTGTGACGAAGAATAATTTAAATGCCTCGGGCGCAGTGGCGCCCTTGGCTGTAATATAATATAATACTAGACCATTTTTAAACGTTTTACATTCTATTATATGTTTAAACGTACACTCTAATAAGTAATATAGTTAAACATATAATGAATTACGTGGCATACATTTGCCTCATCTAAATTTCTTTAACCTCTTACTTTTTCATTATATGTTGTGTATAGTAATTTTTCAAATTTTCATCCTACACCGCTTATTATACTATTTCATGATGAGCTTTTTAATTATATAATATAAAATTCTATAAAATATGTAATCAAAGTTTCCTATACCACATATAATGAAGATGCGTAGCACAATAATGCTTCTTTTATTGGATTTATTTTGGTTTTAATTATCCTTCAATTATTCAATTTTCAATTATTTTTTTAGAATAATTGGAATAATGGTCTTATTTTTTTGACTATTATCATCATGTCGTACTACCATTATTTATGGTGTTTTCATCCACCAACGGTCACTCATGTTTTCGCATAAGTAACAAGTAAATTTAACATCTTTATCACTCCAGTCTATATAAGTATGTGCATTTCTTCTTGTACACTTTTCGTGAGCCAACCTTTTTTCATATTCTACACTTAACTAGTTGTTCACCTTCTTTGCATTGACAACAATGCATGCAATATTCTTTCATTGACATTGAATTATAAAGTAATCGTCTACTTATTTCTCTTCTATATTTGTCTGCATTGAAATTTATATCAAACGGTTTATTCAGACATAAACATTCCAAATAATGTAATAAAAATAGAGCACAATTATAATTATCTGTTTGAAAAGGTAATTTATCCTTAATTATTCTTTTTTCCCAGGAAATATTTTTTAATTTATCAAATCTAGTACCTTCAGGAAATTTATTTACAAAATTCATGAACTTTTTTTTTGCTCTATTGTAATCAGCGGTACTATTAAACGAATCAAATAATGTAATTTCCTCCTTTTCAATGTCTACTCGTAATAAACGAAAGTAACTTCGATAAACGTATGGTACATATATTACTTTGATATTATTTTATTCGTTTGCCGATAGATGTACCCGAGCATGTACATAAGAAGATTTAGTACCCATAAATAAGTTTGTAGTAACTGTAGGTATAATCGCTATACTATCATCACATTTGTTAAGGATCTCTGGCAAACAAAATTCGTACAAGTAAATTCCATATAGCCAATAAATGGAGTATCAGGACTCGTACAATATGGATTGAAAGAATCATTACTGTCAACTGAATTCGAACTTTCATTCAATGCATCTAAATTCAATGGTCTTCTCTCTATATAACGATTATAATGTTGTGATACAATTTCTAAATCATCATTTTCCAAATTCGGATTTCTCAACTTAGGTACTTCAGCAAGTGAAGCTGTTGAATTAGATTTTGAATTAAAACAATGTTCTTCACTTTCATTACAATCACTTTCCAAATTCGCATTTTTCAGCTTAGATACTTCATCAAGTGAAGTTAATGGAGCTTTTGAATTTGTAATAGACATCTTATCTTCTTGACCTTTTGATTTTGGTATTTTTAAGTTATCTTCTACGTTTTTGGTTATTGAAAATTCCGTTTGTAATATTGAATCGAATATGTTGGTTTTTTTCTCATCAATGTTCTTCAAATAACCACTTTTCTCCTTCTTATTTCGATTACCTCTTTTCCATTTATCCTGGGCTTCAGGATTTAGTGAATTTTCAGGATATCTGTTTTTCTTACTCATTGATATGCCTTTCAATTGTACATTTAATTTCTCCAAAGAAATATTGCCATCTATGTAGTCTTTACTTTTATCTATAAAATCGTTTACATTTAAATTTGTCTTATTTCGCAATATTTGCTTTTTTAAAACATTAAAATTACTTTCCGAATAAGCATTACTAACTCTCGAAATGCTTGGATCAACTAAATGTAGTATCACTCTAGACCACATTGGAATGAATTGCATGTATCGTTCTGTAATGTGGAACGTTATATCTTCTGATTAAAAAATATTTGTACTTTCGCATGAATCTAATTTTCCTTTAACAGAACTTAATATTTCAATAGAGTAGCGATAAAATGGTGATTGCTGAAATATTGGTCCTTCTTTTTTATCTATATCATCTCGCATTTCATATTCGGATAAATAAACAGTATCACTATCACTATCAGAATTATCAATTTCATCGAAATCCATGTCTTTTACTTCGTTATATTTGTTTTCCAGGCGATATTTTAGTTTTTTTATATGGCGATCAGCGATATATTTATCTGGAGTTAGAAGAATAGTTATGAAATCCGCAAAAATGTTTGTTAATTCTTCCATGTTTTGGCTTACTAGAAGCATTCCCATACAATGCATTATAAATTTCTTGAACGTGGGACTTATATTGAACTTATCGTTAATATTTTTTGTGATTCGTTTGAAGAAGTGACTATTGCATGTCATTAATATAACAAAATCTTTTTTCAGTTTTTCTTTGTGTATAACAACATTATATAAATGACCCAAATATTCCACAATAGTTACATTGTTCCAGTCTTCCAAAATACTATTGATCAATGCCCAACTCCAGTCAACAACTATAATTTTGAAAAATGGCCACTTTTCTCCATTGTTCTGTAAAAACCGTTTATATTGTTTAAAGAAATATCCAATATGAAGTTTAGTGTGCTCAGCACTTATAAGCTCCGCAATTGGTAAAATTGATTCTCTAAGCCGAATTATTAATGCATAATACATTATTCTCTTGCATTCTATTTCTTTGATATGTTGTACACAGTTACCGGTTCCATCAAAATGAACTATCAAAATATGATTATTCGGTTTATCCTGTTCAATCCAATTATTTATGGCATACAATTGCCTTTTCGAATACAAATGAAGAGTGAAAGGTAAACTTATAAATTGCATATATGGATCGTCCTTTTTCCTGTCTAATAACCATTTTTGTATCACTTCAGAAAAATTACCTTTAGGCAAATATTGCCTAGAAGCACATCGATCTTCCGATATTACCTTTTGATAAACAGGTAATGTCCTTAAATTTTGCATGTTTCCTTCTTCTGCTAGTTCAGGATTTATGGTCTTACCTATTTCCAGTTGATACGTCCGAGGATCAACATTTTGTAAGTCTTGCTTTACTTTTTGTCGTTCCTTACCTTTTAAGACCTTCATTATCTTTTTACCGGAATGATTCACTTCACCACACTTTGTGCTATAGATCATGCATTGCATCACACTAGGTTTAGTTTCCAGTAAAGAAAATTTATATGATATGTCATGTTTCTTATATCTGCATTTTGCATAAGCAACATTAGACGTAACATCATTTTGTCTAATTGTGCCAAAAATTAACGGACATGAAATATTAAATTCTTCAACCATAAAAGACTCAATTAATGTTCGCAAACCTTCATTTATGAAGTTATGATTTTCGAATATATCTTTTTTTAGGACTATAATTGATCCAATGTCTTCACAATATACTTTTCTGGGCTTTGATTGTTTTTTTTTAAGAAAAGTATCATCACTTGAATTTTCATCGCTGGAATCCAATTGATGTTTATTTGTACTCTTTCGTTTCTTTTTTTTAATATTCTTTCTTTTTTTACTCATATCTGATTCAGAATTTAAATTAAACCATTCATCATCTGTATCATTTTTAAACGAAGAATCGTTTGACTTGCTTACACTTGTTATATTTTTTCTTTTCTTCCGTTTTTTCTGTTCCTTATAAATTCGCTGACCTACGAAAGAATCTTCATGTACTTCATACTATTCTTCACTATCAGATTTTAAGAAACTTTTTCTTTTACTTTTTTCGATGACGTTACTAATATTACTATTTATTTTTTCAGTATCGTCTTCATCGTCAAATTCATTATGAATTAATGTTTCCAACTCATTTGCATCAGGAGTGGGCCTGAATTCATCTTCAATTTGATTTTCATTTTCATTCGTAGTGCTGCCATCCTTGTGATATTCATTTTCATTCGTAGTGTTGCCATCCTTGTTATGTTCCTTTATTGCTTCGTCTGAATATTCATCCATATCGTAGAAAAAACTGTCATTTCGTAAGTAACAGTCAATTTCATCATGCATATTGTCATTGTTTTGGATTATATTTTCCAACGGCTTCATAAGGTTTTCAGTTTCTATTCGAGATGTAGAATTATTATTTTCTGATGTGTTCCTTATTATGGAATTATTTTTGTTATTTAATGTTTCCGAAAAATCCTCACAAGTTTTGTGTTCCATTACATTATTTGATTTGTTAACATTTTTTTCTATTATTTCAGCATCACCATTTTCGCTTTTATCACAACAATTTTTCTTCTTCTCATCATCAACTTTCTTATTATTAAGGACCATATCTTTGTCGTTTGTAACACTATTTGCACTATTATCATACTTACCATTTTTTTACGTAACAATACTACATTCTGAATATTAAATTTATTTTCTAACCACAACTTACGAAACTCATAGGCATATTTTTTTCTGTCCCTCACACTACACTTAAAACGTAACTTGTTTAAAATCTGAAATGATAAACGTAAAAAACAAAATATGTTAGAAATGATAAAAATGATAAAAGTAAATAACATAAGTAATTATACCATAATTCAAAATTACAAAAAACAATAAATATGAAGGTTAAGGTTACATTTTAATCATATTCTTTCCTTTACTATTATTTACAAAAATGGGTAATATGCATTAATATAACAATGTATGTTGCTTATTACAACATTTTTTAGTTCTCAGAACTAAAAAAGGTTGTCAGGAAATTGTCATTGTATTAAAAAAACAGTCTTCAATATACGAAGAACAAGTACTGATATCTATATTACACGAATTTATTGTTACATGTGTCGAATGTCACATTTTTGAATGTCAGAATTTGAAATCTTGTCATTTTTATGTCTACTATGTTTAAATTTTTTTAATATATTCAGCATAGACAACCATTGTTAAATATAATTCAAAAAAATGCTTACGCATTTACAAGTAGAAACTTTACTAAATGTCTACATGTGAGATTCACATTTGAACATTTAATCTTGTAAGATATTCCAGCATGTATCATTACACTTGCTTGATATTAGAATATGTGATATAGATGGCTAAACTCGTAAAGATCGTATTACAGAGAGCTTAGAGAAAGTTCGTACACGCAAAGAAATAGTTTAATAATATTTCTTCATATTAATGTATTAATTTTGCTATACTAGTATGAACGTTCACGATATCTTTCCATTACCGTTTATATTAAAAATATGGTATGATACAATTTCTAATTTTGAACAGCTGGTTAAAGTGTAGAATACATTGTTACTGATGATCAGATCATTTGTACTATACCATATAAGAATTAAAAGAAAATAATCATATTATTGCTTTGTTCTTTTAATTTAATTCTGAAAATCAGTCATTATTATGTTCATGTTATGATATTATAGAATAAATATTATTTATTGACGTCGAGAGAAATTAATTGTAAAAAATAAAGTTTTGGTGTAGATAGGAATTGAACCACCGCCCTCA
This sequence comes from Gryon sp. ZL-2020, assembly GCA_022817425.1. Lineage (NCBI taxonomy): Eukaryota > Metazoa > Arthropoda > Insecta > Hymenoptera > Scelionidae > Gryon > Gryon sp. ZL-2020. Next base: position 16,627 of record JABFPJ010001683.1, on the reverse strand, counting down.
CGAATACGAACTTCCGCGCGTAGCTACGGATCTAGTGAAGCATAAATAGTGGCTAACATTATATTGGAAATACGACTCCTTTTCAGTTATCATGTCTTTCATAGGGAGTTCACGGGGGTTTATCATGAAAGCTTATCACGGAGGCTTATCACGGGGGCTTATCAGACAGTTGTTGTAGAATTACTATGGAGTTATCAGGGAATTTTCAGGGAGTTGTCAGGGAATTGTCAAGGCGTTGTTAGGAAGTTGTTAGGGAATGGATGTTTCCGTTTTCGAAAAACATTCTTCAATCTATAAAGAACGAGAACCAAGATCTATGTCACATATTCTGATGAGAGCAATTCTACTAAAAATATGCGTTTACCGATTTAGAAACAGCTAATACTTTCTTACACAAAATTAATACAATATGAATAATTAGATATTTTGATCGACTTACCTATTTTAATCTTGGGTACACTTCATTGTTCAACTAATTCACAGCTTTTATTATAAAATTCCAAAATAGGTTGAGATATACTATTTAAAAGACTTAATAATTGGTAATTTCGATCAGGTTATGTTCACTAGGATTATGCTGTAGGGATCTTCAAACCTATAGTAATACAGGTACAACATTACCTATGTTAACTATATATTAACTATAGCTATAAGTCTGTAGGTAATCTATAGAAAATCCATAGAAAGTTCAGAGGAAGTTGATAGCAAATCCATAGGAAATGTATACGAAGTCCATATGATATTTACATGAAGTCCAAATGAAATTCATATGCAATCCATATAAAGGCCATAAGGAGTCCGTATAGATCATATGTCGTCAAAACGAAAGTCTCGGACGAAGTTGGCGATTCAGCTAGTAATTTCATATATCTTTTCATTCAATTAATATTTAATTTCATCGATCACATTTTAAAACCAATTTCTGTAATCAAGGATATTGTTTTGATTTTTATTTTTGTTGTGCATGAAATTTAATAAATTATTGTTTAAAATAATCTTGGAATAATCTTATGCTTTTATACTTTGTAACTATAAGTTGCGTGAAATCAATCTAACAAACGCGTCATATTTTAAAACGACGCTGTACATTGTATTATACGGTGCAAAGCATAGAATTATAAAGTTCCCACGAATGTATACATACACATGTATAAGTTAAGTTACAGATTAATGATCATATACAAAGAAATATGTTCCGCCAAAAAGTATATTAATATTATAATCAATTATTTATCATTTATTTCTAAATCACAAAAATTATACTGGTAACACATTTCATGAAACTATTTATCAATTATTTATAAATGATGTAGAACTTATGTTTATCATCGATTCCATACAATTATTATGCAATTATTTATCAATGGCATATAATCAAAGTCAATTGCGTACACAAATAAATGACAAATAATGGACAGATTTTGCTAATTGGGAATTATTAGAACAACAGAAACATTTGGATTCTGTTTGGCGTCACGATAGCTAGTTTCGTTTCAATGGTTTAAACGTTTAATTGAAAAAATTTTTATGGTAAATTGGTCATGGGTTGAATTTGAAGCGATCCTGGCCGGGAGGATCTTGGCAGCGGGTTGACACATAACCTCAATGTGTTCGATTCATTCAAAAGTAAGAAAAGTATAAATAATCAATATTAAACAATACTCTTTATATTTCTTTAGAAAAACTTGTGTGCACAGATTCAAAATGAATATGCCAGATTAGAAAACGGCAAATAATTTTATAAATGATTTTAATACTCTTGAAAATTTCAGAAAAGATGAAGTATTGCTTGCTTACGTTTCACATAACAAGCATACAGACTCTTTTTTTGAGATATACTACTGACAATACTGTTACGAAATAGTATATTTTGCACCAAGGGAAAGAATTTTCGTTCATCTCCCGCGGCGATATTTTTCGTCACGACGGAGGGAAAAACAGCATTTCCCGAAAACTCCCTAGGAAGGGAAATGCGATTTCCCTCCCCGAGAGACGAAGAATGATATTATGCAATTCCTATTTGCGCCAAGTTCATGCGGTTGACAATTACCTACTCCTGTGAAAGTAGAAAGGCTAAATGAAGAGGGAAAGTTAAAAAAAAGAGAGAATCTTGACTGAAACTTTAAGAGTACACTAAGGGAAATTTTATAGGAATATTCATTAATTTTTTATGAATTTTTGCTAAAGAACGTAGTAATCTGAGAACATATTGAAAAGAGGAGCAAATTTTACTACTATACGTACACTGAGGCGAAAATGCGTTGAAAACTATAATCTTTTGTAACACTTTGAAGACATTGCTGATAATTTATGATTTTCATGAGAAAAAATACATAACTTCAAATCAATTATGAAATAAATGTAATGACACCTTTAGAATAATAAAATCTTTAATAATAAAAATTGTAAATATGATATTAAAAAAAAAGATCATAAAAAAATGAAAACTTATATTCAAAATTTATTAAGAATAAAGTAAAAAAATTCGATGTTAATTTTATTATTTGATAACTAGAATATATGAAAGTAAACGAGTTGATTTTACTAATTCTATAATAGAATTTTTACTTCAAGTTTTTAAAATCAGTGATTATAATATTCGAAAGATACTTACTACTTTTTCGTATATCTCTGAATGCTCGTTGTATTCAAAACAATAACAAGCATCGAATTGACTTGTGCATATTATTCTTATTGTTGGCTTAAATGGTGAATTATTACTCACAAAAAAAACTATTAAATATGCAAAATTGTATGTTGGGTTTATTATTTCTTAATTCATTACATTTACAAATCTTTAATTGCATTTATGTTGTTGAAAGTAGTATTACTATAGTAGAAATACTATATTTTTTAATATATATGTATATACATTATAAATAAATATTTAATATTAATATATATATTAATTATTTTAAAATTAATATATATTACTAATATTCATATATATAAATGCATTATTTTATCATTATTAGTTATATAATAAAATAATAATGCTATTTCATTCTATTATCTGGTACATTTAAAATGCATTGAAATTAAACAGGCATCGTATAAGTCTTCCACGAGAATCTTGTTTTTCAAGCGTTGCGTAGCTTAGTCGATTAACTGTTTGCTTTGTATTGTTGCGTTTGTAATGTTGCGAGTTCGATTCCTCATGTATGCGATTTTTTAGCGATATTTTAGGAAATATGTTTCGAAAATACGTTAGGCAAATATCTCTAAAAACAATGTTTCTGACAAAGAGAAACACTTATGTTTATATATAATGTAAACAAAGACAGATAAGTTTACTGCTCTAGCGTATCAGTGGGTGAAAATCTTGTTCATATTTATCGACCTACAGAGCATTTGACGTTTAAAAATGATTGCTAGCTGAGGTTATATTTCTAACAAGAAGTATCATGAAAAATGACGGTCTGTTAGTTATTAATATTATATTTTTATATTTTATAATTTCGTTTTTTAAAAACTAACATCAGTGATTTAAGAAATTGGAAAATGAGTTTTAGAATGTAGAAGTTTTAAAAATTAAGACAAATCTTCATCGTGATTATAATTTTTGAAAGTAAAGTTCTAATATTTTAAACTATACTACGAGTCTCGTTCTCTTGATTACTTGTAGTACCGCTTTCCAAGCTAGATGTCACCACAATTCAGAGCAAAGAGAAAACCCGCTAATTGTTGGGCTCTCGCGTAATTCTCTTCATAACGTTTTTTGTGCTTGATTGATCTACAACTCAGAGCGTGTTATTCAAAAGAAAAGAAGAAGGATATTCACAGGTTAGGAAAGTTGAGAAGGAATACAAAAATGGCTAAGAAACGTAAAGAAAGAGAATGGAATTTAGAAAAAGTACAGAAAAAGATGCTCAAACTCAATGAACAGATTTTGAGGTTAAGTCAGTCGGAATCGGCAAAATCGCAACAAAATAAAGACAAACAAGTTAAAGTTTCTGTAGACGTTCATGCTACAGATGAAACTGATGGTAAGACTCCTCGTGATACTTTCCTTTTCTTTTTTCTGGCGATGTAAATAATATATATATATATAAAGAAAAAAAAAAGTTTCTCATACATCGTACGTTTTTTTGAGTCAATCGTTCTTTTTTATTTGTATTAATAGGGACGTCGGTTGACATCGATCACGAGGAGGTAGTACAAGCCGGAAATGAACCCGCAAAAGAAAATGTCCCTCCTGCTGACAACGTTGAGGTTATGTCGTCCTCAGGCTCGTCAAATAGTGATTTAGAAGAAAGATCGGAAGCTGACGTTGAACCAGAAAAAGAGGACAATGAGACACTCGATGACCAAACGTTGCAGATTTTAGGTTATGTACCCGAATTAGACAAGCCATTGGAATTGAAATTAGATTCTAATCTTGCGTCAAGATGGGATTATTGGTCCAAAAATGTTGTTAAGACACAAGAGCGAGAAAAACTTTTGTCTAAATATCCTCGGAAAGGAAATTGTAATTTTGAAGCACCAGTTCTTAAGCACCAGAGATAGAAAGTTTGTTGTTGGATTCAGCGAAATCAAGAGACGGCCATTTTGTTACAAATCAGAATACATTGGGCTCGGCGATATCTGCATTAGGTCAAGGACTGACAATGTTACTTCAAACAGACGAAGAAGTGGATTGATTAACAATATTACAGCAATTTTGTGACGCTGGCTAACTAATGTCGGATTTATTTCATCAGCAAACTATGGCCAGAAAAGGTTTTATCACTCCGATTGTGTCTGATAAACGATACAAAAGTACTTCTGAAAAAACGATAACTGATGAATGGTTATTTGGCACGAAGCTCGACGAACAATTAAAGGCCGTAAAGACCATAAAAAATACTAGCCAGGAGATTTTGAATTCGTCCCACAACAAGAAGAAGGGTAATTCAAAAAACAATGTGCCAAAAAACTGGAAACCCCAGTCGTCAAAGTTTCATCGTCACGGGCAACAGACGTCGAGGTACAAGGACCAGTCACATTATTTCAGGTTCAAGAAGTATTCGTACAACAAGCCGAAGGAGTTCAGCGGCACTCCGTCCCAGTCGAGGGGCCAGTACTCAAGGCCACAGCAACGCAAGACGTAAAGGTAATGGCACCAGCGGGTCGCCTAAAGCATTTCATAGACTCTTGGAAAAACATCACGAAAGATAGTTTTGTCCTTAATTGCGTTCAAGGTTACAAAATACAATTTGTTGATAAACCGAAACCGCATTCGATTCCAACTGCACCGTTGTTAAGAGGTAATTATACACTGTCTGATGTGAATGAGGAAATTCAAAAATTATTGGAGATTAATGCAATAAGAACATGTTTATTATCGTCATTAGAACAGTTTATTTCGTCATACTTCTTGGTGCATAAATGAGATGGAACATTTCGATTTGTTTTAAATCTTAAAAAACTTAATGAATATATTAAAACACAACATTTCATGTTAGAAGATAGCCGGACGGTGGTTAACCTGTTATCACAAGGTGATTTTATGTCAACTATTGACTTAAAAAATGCATATTTTCTGGTGCCCATTCACGAGGACAGTTGTAAATACTTGAGGTTCATTTTTAAAGATAAAATGTATGAATTTACGTGCCTTCCGTTTGGCCTTAATATCGCACCATATGTGTTTACAAAAGTAATGAAACCGGTAGTTAATGTACTTCGCAGGCAAGGTTTTCAATCCGTTATATATCTTGATGATATATTATGTATAGGTTCTAATAAAAGCGATTGTGAGCAGAATGTTAGTGCGACGATGCAACTGCTAGAATCCTTGGGGTTTTTAATACAATATCGAAAAAGTAAGTTAATACCGAGTATGAAGATTGAGTTTTTAGGAATTGTCCTTGATTTGGAAAGAATGATTTTAGAGTTGCCAAATTCGAAAAAGGAAAAGATGTTAGACATGATTAATAAATATTCGTACTTGGCGAGATGCAATCCGGGATTGGGCAAAATTTGTTGGCTCTATTGAAGCGTGTTGCATGGCTGTACAGTACGGTAGATTATATACAAAAGAATTTGAACGTGTTAAGTATTTAGCGCTTATCATAAATAGTGGCGACTATAATGGTTTGGTTGAACTGCCAAAATATTTACAAGATGTGTTTCATTGATGGAGATTAAAAATTCCAAAAGCCGAAAACCCAATTCAACCACTCAGTTACAATTGCGAGATTTATTCGGACGCATCCAAGACTGGTTGGGGAGCGTTCTGTAATGGAACGAAGGCTAAAGGTTTTTGGACTTTTGAAGAAAGAAAACTTGACATTAATTATTTAGAGTTAAAAGCAGTTCAGTTTACGCTAAAATGTTTCGCAGCTGAATTAAAGAATTGTAGAGTTTTGCTTCGTATAGAGAACACAACTGCTGTGGCATATGTAAATAAGATGGGCGGAATACAATATCCCGGTTTAAACAAAATAGCGCGTGAAATATGGCAATGGTCCGAAATAAGAAAAATATGGTTAGTCGCATCATATATTAGGTCGAAAGACAACGTTGAAGCGGACGAAGTGTCCCGAGTCAAAAATATTGACACTGAATGGGAACTGGCCGTGTACGCGTTTAAAGATATTGTAAAAATATTTGGATCGCCATTGATCGATTTATTCGCTTCTTGATGCAACAACTAGTGCCAAAAATATATTTCGTGGAAAAGTAACCTTGTTGCGATAGCGATAGATGCCTTTACTTGTAATTGGCATGACTTTGGTTTTTTACGCGTTTCCGCCATTCGCCTTAATTTCAAAAGTACTTAGAAAGATTATTACAGATGGTGCGACAGGAATTTTGGTTGTTCCTGAATGGTCAAACCAACCTTGGTTTCCGTTATATCATTCATTACTCGTTTCTAAAACAATTTTGTTTAAACCATAAAATTCACTTCTGTTATCTCCCTGCAGGTCCATCAGTCACCCGCTTGCACTGAAGCTAACTTTGATTGTTGGAGTTTTGTCAGGCAGGCGATGAAGAATGGGGGCATCGCAAAATCTTCTTTAGATATTATTTTGGCAGCACTCGCAGAATCAACAAAGAAACAATAGGCCGGAGCGTTGAATCAATGGTTTTTTTTGTAATCAGAAAAAAAGAGATCCACTTATTGTACAAGAAAAGGAAATACTTGAATTTTTAACTGAAAGATTTGAAGCTGGAGCTGCATATACTTTAAATTCGATTAAAGCAGCGTTGATGTGGATCACGTCAGAAAAGTTAGAAACAAATCAAATTATTTCGAGATTTATGAGAGGTGTTTTTCGTTTACGTCCTTCTCGTCCGAAATATGAATCTGGGACGTTGATGTCGTTTTTAAAGAAATTTCAAATTGGTTTTCTCTAGAGAAATTAGAATTAGAGAGATTAACCGAAAGATTAGCTTTGTTATTAGTTTTAGGTACTGCTCAAAGAGCACAGACATTATCGCTTATAAAATTGAGTAATATAAATAAATCATCGAATGGTTATGAAAATATTTTTGTAGAAGTCTTACACTATTAGTGAGCATCGTAAAACTAAGCGTGCTGCTGTCGGTGAATTAACAATCGAACCAACGATAACAACCTGTCAATTTGTCACTTTAAAGGAAACATTAAAAAGGTTGTTTGATTTACCCGGCATTTTAAAAGTAATTTTGAATTATAAAACCAATTTGCAACATAATAATACAGTGATTTCTAATATAGTACAAAGTGAATCTTAAAAAATATTCAGACTAAATATGGTGACAAACAATTAATCCCTCTAATATTCTTTTTTGACGATTTTCATTCAGATAGTGGACATGGTACAAATTCTTATGTTAACAAGCTTTGTGGGGTGAGTTATACCATTGGTTGTATGCCACCACAATTCAGTTCTGAACTTGAAAATATTTTTTTATTCTTACTTTTTGAGACAGACTTTTTGGGAAGAATTAATCTCACATGATACTAATAAAGAACCGTTGTTTCTTTTACGATTATCAGAAAATGTTGGTTTTTCGAGTCATTTTTATGCGTATTTGATAAAAAAATGTAACAAGTTTTTGTTATTTAAAGATAAAGATTTATTTAGACACTCTGTATGTTATATATCTTATGCAAATGACGGTATCATGTATGTAATAATTGATAGTAAATAGATCTTGTATTCTTATATATACAAATTAAACAATCATTGTTTTAAAATACTTTGCATTAAACAATTTTGTTTTTTGATAAACTTTTTTTCATTCCGTTGATCATATAATTTGATATTTTTTAATGTATTATTTATGTATATATTTGTATATATTATGTATATATAATGTATATATTTAATTGACATATAAAATTTAATAGAGGAACAACATTATATTTATCCTCTTCATTATCAACAATCATTGTTTTAATTTGGATTTAGGATATCATTTCTGTAAATTACATAAAGTGTGTTTCCGTAAATAAAAAAAATTATTCATTGAAAAAAACATGTGTTAATATTACTATATAACTTTTTTTGCTTAAAATTATTATTTAGTTGAAACAACTAAATTAATTAAGTCGATTCATTTTTAAAAAAATGCGCACACTATAACAAAACATTTACATTATATAATTTTTTAAATTTTGTATTGTTATGCCAATATTATTCAATTAAAATGACTAATTGGATTGAGTTTATTTAAATAAAATTTTATTTTCAACAAATACAATGGTTTGTTACTGTTACATTGCTTATAATTTATATAAACTTTGTTATTTAGTTAAAACAAACATATAATTCGAATTTCTTCAAATAAAATAATCTTATGCGTCAAAATAAAATATTCTATTAGAGTTAGCAAATAATTTTGTTTTTGCAACTAAATTTTAAGTTAAATAGACTAAATGCGTAGAAAAATTTTTTTTAGTTATAGCAGATTTAGTTTATATGAATAAGTTTTTTTTATTTTCAACCAAATTCTGTAAAATATATTTGTTTTGTTTCCATTAAAACTTTGGTTGGTCATATTTTTACCAAATATTTTGGTCGCGTTAACCAAATTTTGATTAAGGTAACCAAAAAGGATTCTGAGTGGAAAATGTCAATTCATTGCGGTCGCCTAGCCACCAAGGAATAATTGGCAATGAAAAAGACAATAAATTAACAACTGAAGGGTTGAAATAAGAAATAATAAATGTGACAAGTTATCCATACATTTCACTATACAGTTTGTTTAGAAATGAATTTAAGAGGATGTCAAAGCTACAAATGTCGGTAATGTAGGATTGGTCTAAAATGAACATATTTTTGTTTATTTATGTAAATATTTAAATATTTTTGGAAAAACAAAGATTGTACATCATTTCTTTACGAATTTTTCTTTAAATTGGTCTGAATGAATTGTTTTTAAAATCGATATTAATTGCATATTTTTGCAAGTCGTTTTTTACAATTATTTATTATTTTATTACAATTAGCAAAAAACGTTTTTAGCGCTATAGTCAAAATTTAAAAGCTGAATATGATAAATAATATAATGAAATATAATGAAATAAATAAATGTATGAAAAGTAACCTTAACCTTTTTAAAAAACATTTTTCATAATAAATTTTCTTACCTTCACTGTTAAAGAATTATTATGGATATTACCAAAGGAGTTCTCGACATCTTCTAATGCCACCAAAATTTCTGCAATATCCGTAACATGTTACGCTTTAAAATTTTTAATTAATCGAAGAAGGAGCAAAAAGAGCTAGATTTTGCAATATTTCACTGAAATCAGCTATTTTTATGAAAAATTATTGATAGCATTATTGTCGGTAAACTAGATCCGAAATTTCACCTTAATACAATTAAATATAGTTTTTTGTTGAATTTTTCAATTCAAATATCTAAGAATCATGTTCGTTTCAACTGGTTATTGCAATTTACCACAGAATTATCTGTGATCAGCGACAAAATGTTCTCGTTATTCCAGTAATAATGAGCTCGTACAGTGACCTAAAAAAGTAATAATAAATATGAAATAGGACATTTTTAATTATTTGCAAGTGTATTAATGTAAACAAATATTGAAAATATTTAATACTCACAACAAATTATTAACTATAATATTAATACAGAATTAATAATTATTATAATATTATAATATTGATATTTTAATATTGATTGTTATATATTAATAATTATTATTCGTACCAAATGAAACGAATAAATATATTTTATCATTAGAGTTTAACATTATGTATATTTTTAGATATTAAATGAAGTATATAAAACGAATATATAATGGGAAAACATTGTAAGACTAAACAAATTAATAATTATTAATACAATGAAAAATAAATTTATCAAGGACAACAGTTTGTAGTAAGTAAAATATAATTTCTTGTATAATGTAAAATTTCAATGCTCCTTGCCAGAATGTAAATATGACATTATAATTTAGTTATTTTTGTATTTTCAACAATAATATATCATTTTTTTAATGTTTGAATTAAAAAAATTAAATATTGATAATAATTATATAATATCTGCTTCTTTGTTTTTATTTTTTTTCTATTTTTGTTTATCATTCATTGTAAATTACAGACATGATTGACTAAAAATTGTATTCCTTTAAGGAATATGTTCATAGTATGTTTGATATTATTAACATAATTATAATTCTATATAATAATACTAAATATTTATATTTTATTATAATATAATGTTATAATTGAAATATAGGTTATAACTATATTAAAATAATATAACTAAAGTGCAATGTAATACCTACATTCAAAATGTACATTTTATATAATTTATTTATTTATTTCATTTGATACATTTTTTCAGTTAAAAAATAGACTTAGCTCAAATTTGAAAATGTTAATCTATCTATTTGATATGTCTAATTTATAATGATGTGAAAACAATAAATTTAAAAGCTAAAATCAATTTTGTTTTAATTATACACTTATAAACATTACGTTCCAAAAATATCTGAAAAATCCGCAATACTACTATGATGTTCCATTTCATATATAAATCCACAAAAAAGGTTATTTATTTGTTTACGTAGAACAGCTCTATAACCTAAAAATCTCCCAAAATCACTTTTGCGCGAATTCGCCGAGTCAAACAATGTTCTTGTTCCTAGTCATTGTGTGCTCACCTTCAACGATGTTGGTTATGTCTCTACCAGCCGTCTCGATACCACGTGACAATGTGACAACGTCCGCGAATAAAACATCTGCATTCCGTTGACGGATTTATGGCCCGTGATGCGTAAACGGAAACCCGTGTGGGTGTGAAGTTTACGACGAATTAATGAGCGATATATATATGTGAAGTTTCAAAAAACTAGTGACACATATGTATTTTTGTCTTTATAACACTTATTTAATAGTATTAATTAATTATTATAAGTAAATAAATGAAATATTATATTAAAGATTAAAAGTAATTTAAAAAATTTGATTTAAAAAAATTAAATTGAATTAAAAAATTAAATTAAACAAAATCAAATTAAGAAGAATTAAATACAAGAATTAAAAATTAAATTAAATATAATAACAAATTAAATAACTAACAATTTGTTTACATAATGAGGAAATTTATATACACGGGTGTGATAAGGACAGAATTATACGGGTTACTAAGTTTTTCGAACGCTCAAAAATTGACATTTTTGGTTATAGATAGCTTTTGTATTATCGTGACAAGTGCAATCAATTTGGACGACGTACGGGTTCTTTACGAAAAATGGATAAGCAAATACGTAAGTAGAATACAACAATTGTACATATAAAATGTAAGACTTTCACAATGCAGAAATTTAGATTTCGATATATTAGATTATAAATGTATAAATTATTAAAGCTACATGATGAATAATATTTTGCTGATAATATTAAGTAGGTTAAGGCACAATATTTTGCTGCGAAAAAAACAAAACATAAAAAATTAAATTTAAATTTATCTTAATAAAATAATTATAATTTAAATAATCTTTAAATTATAACTTTTCACGATGTTAAACTTGCAACAATCGCGGACTATTAATTTTAAAGAAATTTGGCAGACTGAGAAATGGACAATAGAGAATTCGACGATAAAATAACACGACAATTTGAACAATAATTGTCGTGTTATTTTTACACAATCGTCGCAAGTAAACCGAAAACTAACTGTAACGCCTTCAGATTTTAAAACCAAAACAAATTTTGATGTTTGTTATCACTTGGTGTGATAACGGGTCATGCCTAGGCATCTAGCGGCATGCTAAACACTTGGTTACAGACTGTAACGTGTTTTCAGAGGTGTTACGCCAGGCTAACATTTTCATTAATCTGATGGCCTACAACAGAAATAACTTTATGATACGCTATTTTCATATCGATTGTGGCGTCACGATTGGCAATTTTTAGCAGTACTCTATATACATTTTTAAATTTAATTATTATTATTTTTTATTATAAACGTTATATTAATTAATCTAAATATTTATTATCAATATGAAATCATTTTTTTTTAATTTATTTTGTTGTTAACACAAAATATTCGTAATATTTATAGATTAAAAATGCAAATGTATATAGAGTAGTTCTAGAAAGATGGCGCGCATGATGCTCAACATGAGATATGAGAATAGCGTATAATTTTAACTTCAAATGTTAATATTTAATTAAATTAAAGTTATTTAAAAACTTAATTTCGCAGAACCTCCAGAAACTGATGATGCTGAGATACAGTTTGGGGATTTCCCCTCTATACGTAGGGGAGGAATCTTAGAGCTGCAGTCGCAGCAACAACAGCAGCAGCAACCGCAGCCGCAGCAACAGCCGCAGCAGCAGCCGCAACAGCAGCCGCAACAGCATCCGCAGCAGCAGCCGCAACAGCATCCGCAGCAGCAGCCGCAACAGCAGCCGCAACAGCAGTCACAACAGTATCCGCAGCAGCATCCGCAGCAGCAGCATCCACAGCAGCAGCATCCGCAGCAGCAGCTGGAGCAACAATATCTGTTGCAACAACAGCAGCAGCAGCAATGGCTGCTACAGCAACAACATAGGGGATGGTGGCAAAGGATGCCACGGTCCCCATTTACGTGGCAAGCGATGAACGCGGCATTGCCGGAAGATAGTAAGCACTATTTTTATATTTCCGCGTGGAAAAAAGCATAAGGCAAAAAGAAGGCATAAGATTGGTAGGTAACTGGCATAAGACTGGTACGAACTTGGGCAAAGAAAGGCAAGAGCAAAGCATGGAAGTGCGGCAAATGCGTCGATGCCAAACTGTTGCCATACTGAATCCACACTATGACCTTATTTGATCCAGACATGTGCCAAACAATTAATTGTCTTATTACCTCCAGATTGTTGCCGTACTAAAATGTGACTATTGCCGTACTATTGCCACTTATACTGCGTACATTCCACACTTATGCCTGATTTGTCCCAAACGAGTGCCAGACGGGTTACACTAGAACCTCCGTAGTGCACAACTTGTGGATCGCAAGTATTCCCAAAGTGCACGAACAACTTTATTCTAGTTTCAACTAAACATATTTTTTATATGTTTTAGATTATTGCAGTCCACCTCAATTTGTGGCGCCAACTGCAAATATACATATCGTTTATGTCAAATATGAAACATATGGCATAATAAACTAAATGCAATTGTTGTTTGTTACAGTTTATCAAAGACCCGCGAACGCTGCCGCAATGCAGATGAGTACGGGTAAAATAATATGTTAACAAAAGTAAAAAATTTATTTTTTGTCAATTAAGAAGAAAAAGTAAACTTTTTCTCCCTAGAGAGTTTTGAAACTTTGAATTTTTCCTTCCTTCTAACGAAATTTTTTGTGTCAAGGAAGATAATAACAGAAATTCGCTAGTTCGTGCGAAGTTTAGAATCTGAGCCAAAAGCGAGGTTTATAATCGCACGAAGAATTTCTGTTTGTCTCCCATAGTGCAAACGATAGTTTGCAGTCGTGCGCAGCGGAGACAATTTGAACTAACAGCGCTATCGGTACAAGAGCTCTGCGAAAGCCGGAAAACTTCGTATCGGCCTCGGACGCGGTAGTGGCCTCAGACTTAATATATTATTCCGTTACGAGGGAACGAAAAAACGCACTTTTCAAAAATATCATCGTACGATTTTAGTTGCGTTATACACTCGGCAAAATAAAAAACGGAAAACTTTTTTGAGGCAAATTTTTGCAATTTTCAAATGGTAATAAATTTGGAGTTCGATTTTGACTTTGATTACGATTTGCATCGAAATCGAATTCTTACTTTGATTAAAAATACGCGTTTTTATTCGAAATTGCATAGATTTTATGCATTTTTAATGTAAAAATGTTACTTTATTCAAATAATCATAAATGTTTATTTAACCAACGGATTTTAGAGTTCTTTTTTCTCCATATTGTTTCGAACGGAGCGAGTTTTCCGAATCTTTTTTGAAAAACTAAGTTTTACAGGCTAATTAACCCGCTACAACTGTTCAAACATGTTCTAAATTTTACTCAAAAAAATTTTTTTTTCGATTTCGCTGTGTTTTGGCTTCAAAATGAAATCAAATGAACTTAAGAATATGTGTTTTTTTTAAGTGGAAAGTTGTACCTTTAGTACGCAAGAAAGAACGTCAAAATATAATGGAAATTTTCAAAGTTATGACCATTTGAAAATCTTGATAGTTTGCCTTTAAAAAAGTGTTCTGTGTTTATTTTGCCGAGTGTATATTATTTCGTTACAAGGAAAGAAAAATGCTATTTTTCGAAACTCCCTAGGGAGAAAAAGTACACTTATTCTTCTTGAGTGACCAAAAATATCGTACGCAACTACAAAGATAAAATACTATGAAAATATATTAAAAATTTATTAAATTATAATAAAATTTTCAGACGATGCAAATCGTCTGAAAATGGTGGTTGGTTGCCCCACATGAGGGAGGACAGCAGAATGAAGGAAGGGTAACCAACTCATAATTTCAACATACACTCAAAATACATTGGAGCTTGAGAATCTATAATTGATGTTGTTTGTACAACTTGTACATGTTGGCACTTGAATAACGCCATCTTGGTGCGTATCTACTACTAGCTTGGAGTTTCTCAAACTCCAAATGATTGGTACTTTTATTTCCCTAACTTTTAATTCGGACAGCTTCAATTATCTAAATGAAAAATAAAGCGCACACGCAACGTTACCAAATTCGACTATATATACATATGAGCTATATAGTAGGATGTAAGTAGGATGTAAACCAAGGTTCTGTATCGATTACAAAAAAATAAACGAGATCAGCGAAGATGAACCATTACCATTTCCGATTATACATCAGGCGCTAAAGGAATTAGGACATGCAAAGGTGTTCACAACGCTCGACCTGAAAAATGGCTATTGGCAGGTTCCTATGAGTCCAGAAAGTAGGAAGATAACAGCATTCATGGCTCCAGATGGAGGAACCTACCAGTTCCGAGTCATGCCCTTCGGCCTCAAGAATGCGCCTAGTACATTCCAGAGACTGATGAACCAAGTCTTGACTGGGCTTATTAATCAATGTTGTATAGCCTATCTAGACGATATTATCACATATTCAGATTCTTGGGAAGAGCATATCTTCCACCTGAGAAAAGTCTTGGAAAGACTACAAATGCATAAGTTAAGATGCAATTTAGAGAAATGCCAGATAGGTTTAAGGGAAATCATCTATCTGGGCCACAAGGTAACCGAGGAAGGTAACCAGCCTCATCCAGACAGCATTAAAGCAATTCCGGCAGCAGGTACGCCAAGAACAAGGAAGGAGCTGAGAACTTTCCTGGGCTTATGCGAATGGATTTCGGAGTATATTCCCGAATTTGCTAGCAAGGCCAAACCCTTAACAGACCTACTTACCATCAAGAAATCCTTTCGTTGGAACCCAGAAGCGGATAAGGCTTTCAACCTAATCAAGGAAGCCTACCGTCAACCTCTCTTTCTGGGAAGACCCCAACCTGAAATCCCCCTCACCTTACAAACCGATGCCAGCAAAATCGGAATGGGAGCAGTATTGTACCAGGAACGACCAGATGGAACACGTAACATCATTAGTTATGCAAGTGCAAAGTTCCGGCCAGCAGACACACGTTACCACAGTAACGAACAAGAGTATCTTGCAATAATCTAAGCCATCAAAAAGTTTCAACCATACCTGGAGGATCGACTATTCACGTTGAAAACTGATAACGCCGCCCTGACATGGCTGCAAAATTTTAAAGATTCTCGAGCTAAGTTAACCCACTGGTCTCTACTCCTCCAGGAATTAAAGTACAAAATCATACACTGCCCTGGTAAAGAAAATGTCCTGGCGGACGCACTTTCCAGACAACCAGAAAACGTCTTGATGAAAGAACCAAACGAAGAACGGCTGATCCCACCTGAAAGCGGTATATGCTGTGTACCAGGTACCAAAACACCAAACCTTTTTAGAGATGTCCAAGACCAACAACAGCTGGACAGGGAAATTCGAGAAATTGTCGGTCAACTCAAGTACCTGGAAGAAAAGATAAAGGAAAAGAATCCACTAAAGTCAACAGAACAAAAATTATACAATACTCACCGAGTAACAAAAGATGGCCTACAATACCGCTCAGAGCCTCATCAGCCTTGGACAATAGTTGTACCCAAGGAATGTCAGAAGCGGGTAATAACAGAAT
>JABFPJ010001682.1:0-23827 GCA_022817425.1 Gryon sp. ZL-2020 | reverse complement strand
AAAAAAAAAAAAAAAAAAAAAAAAAAAAAAAAAAAAAAAAAAAAATGAAAGATATGTATATAAAGTTGAAGACTTCGTTTACTTTAAGTTATAAGACTCTTCATCGCCGTAACTTCAATGAAAACACGGCCCTCAAAGAGCACAATCGAATTTCAAAACTAACATTGATAGACGATTTAATTGAACGATATACTATTATTTCATGTTAATTCATCAAGTACAATAAGTACATCTTCAAACGTTTGACCAATAAAAATGCAAAACACTCGATTAATTCCAGCGAATCTTTCTTGGGATTTTTTGTTTGCATAAAACGATGGATAATTGCAGACAGAGACTGACGTTTTGTTTTCATCGTTTATATATATATATATATACGTTATGCAAGCTTTTACATTCGACCGACTATGCCGGAAATCGACTAGTGGAAAGTTTATCTGCGAAGGGATTAGAGCGTGATTAAAGTCATTGCTGCAAGTAATTAAATGTTAATGAAAACTTATGTGTTGTTCAAAAGAAAAAAATAACATCTTTGCAGAATCAAATGCAATGCGAGAATAATTCTTTGCATTGTTCTTTCGCCGTCGGGATTCACTTTGACTTGCTATAGTGATACTTTTCTAATGAAAATGAGGTTTTTGTTTTGCTCTTTAGCTGCTTTTTTCGTGCAAATCATTCTGACAATGCTGTTATTTTCTTTTTGTTTTCAACAGATTTTAATTAGACAACTTCGCGAGGATAATTTATGCGATGGCCAAAGCAAGGACTATTGTAATAACGCTATAACTCGAGCGTCTTCGAGGCTTTAATTGGATCAAGGAGCTCTTGCACTTGTTAGTTGTAGCCTTAGGATAATAGTTAACTTCGGAAAATCCATGCGTGGGAATGATTATTTATTACATAAATACGAGGAGGAAAATATATTCGCGTTAAAGATATTTCAAAAATGTGATTATGTAAATTGTTTAGACAACAGATTGTTTTATTCTGCATTTGCGAAATTTATTTTAGTTTAGAGTCTAAATAGATAAATCCGATTTGTTTAAATCACATTTTCTATTTTAGAAAGTATTTGTGAAAAGTTTAGAAGACTTTTTAAAACATTTTTTTTAATTAAATATTTCAATTGATATGATAATTTTGAATAGATTTTTTAGTTTGATTATATTATATAAAATTAATTCAGAAATGTTTAATATGAAAGGAAAATAGGGTGAAAAATGAATTACTGTCGAGAATAAAGTTTGAAAATGAAACATTTTATTGAAAAGATAATAATACACGAGCGGAGGATGTTGTGGGCAACTTAATCAGAACTCTTATCGGGTCATACTGTCATAACTGCGGTCACTCTTATCGAGCGGAGGTTGGTTTTCATCTAATCGCGCTGGTACGTATGTGTCAAGTTTCCGACATATATGAGATATAAGCCTCCATTCGAGTACTTTTCAATTCAATTATTGTCGAGGTAATGAAGCGATTGACATTCATGAATGGTGCTTTTTATCGAGCTTATTCATGTTCGCTTGACGATTCTAACGGCATACACTTTTTTATTCAATTAATTTTCTTCTTTTTTTAGTTTGCAATTTTGATTTTTACTTTTTTTTTAAATTTATTACTAGCTGGATGAGTTCCTTGACTCAGCATAAAATATTTCAATACGTAAACTGAATTTCTTCCGATGGTTATCTTAAAATATACTGTTTACAATGTTTAAACATTTACATAAAAGTATTAAAATAAAACATAAAAGTGTAGTGAATAAATGTGACTATTTATAAAACGTTATAAATAAAATATTGAAAGTATTTTTAAGTTTTAAAAAGTAATTAATTTAAAAACTAAAACGATTGCGATTAATAAGCAACTTTAATACTACAAAAATTAAATTCTTTACAAAAAATTAAAAACAAGTTATTTTGTTAAAACATCATGTCTTAATTATCCGAAAATTCCGTAATTAAAATTCCGAATTTCAGTTTATCTGATTATGACAACAAACTCAACAACATGAAATCTCCATTATTTCAACAAACAATTAACAAAACTTGCAACTTAACTAAAACCCGAGTTCAGTTAAAGTAAACTAAAATTATAATAGTAAATACATTAATTTCCATCTTTGTAATGCACCAACTAAACATCAATTCAAAATAACCAAATTGAATTAACATCAAGTAATGTAATTAAAGTAAGTAATTGTTTTAAGAACTCACAGTTTACACACAATTATAACAAAAACTCACAAAAATGCAATAAACAATAGTCGTATGTTACACAAATGTTTATAATTTGATTTAGATGCTTTTTTGTCGTTGCATTTGATTGATGAAAAAGAAAAAAAACGTAACTAAAGTTTCTCGAGGTGATTGTAAAGTTGAAACAACACTCTCATCGAGATAAACACGAATAGTACGGGATGCACGGCTTGATATTCGTCTGCACACAATGAAATAACGTTGTTTTACAAGGCGTGCTGGCGTATCTAAATGTATAGCGTGTGTTGCACAACGAAAAAGAGCAACGGAAAGCCGCTACCAAAACCCGATTGCAAGTGATACGAATTTGTGATTTTCTTCTTCGTATCGGAATCACGCGCGACTATGCACCCATGACGGCTTTATCGAAATAATGACCAAACGTGGCAACGGTAATGCTCACGAAGACCAAGTGGATGAGCCCCATTGAATTTCCATCGTTTTTTGTTATAAAAGTTATTCTTTATGCTTTTTACACATTTTCCCCCGATAAAAAGTTGAAACAGTAAAAACATCATTGTAACTTCTGAATACATTTTGCTTTCAGTTTCCAACTTGTTTTGCTGAATTACTTAGTACTTATTTTGCAATGCGTCTTGCTAATTCATTAATATTATCAAAAAGTGTGTGTGTTTTTTTATGTTCTATCAGACAATTGTTTTCTGTGATTTTCAGAACGCCAACAATTAAAAATTGTAATCTTTGTTGTTTTTTCGTTCAAGTAATAAATAAAGTTAACTCTGTAAATTATACTGTTAAATAAGATTTATTCTAATGCAAACTTTGATCAATTTTAACTTAATTTCAATACGTCGAATTTTGCAATTCTAATGGGATCTCACGTTTGCATGCATTTAATAACTTATTCACTTTTCAACACAATCAGAAAGTTATAAGAATAATCACATCATTAATATCAAATTCATTTATATGAAAGTTGCTTAAGTTTTCTTATTCCTTTGCTTATATAAAAAAGGTCAAATAAATTGTCATGTTACATATTTTGCATGCCAAGAATATAACAAATAAATATATAAGATTGTTCGAAAGTAAAAGTACTTATCACCATTTATTACGATCATTTTATATGATTACAATCATCTTTTTTAGTTCAATTTCAAGCTCATTATATACGAATGCACCAAGAATCTAAGCTCAGTCCATCTGCTAAGTTGCCTTTCTCTCATGCCATATATCGAAAAGGAATGTCGGCTTGGAAAGTCATCGCGAGGGCTTCTAAGTCAAGAGGCGTATGTTAACAATTTCTGCACGAGTAAACCGACCGTGTTTACAGTTAATTTTGATTTTATCATGCTATATGAATCAAATGCAAAATATAATATCGTTTTATTCATATTTTTATCACAAAGTGTATAATAATAATTTAGTTAATTTTTTTTACAACATTATGTGCTTTTTTCAATTAAAAAGATATAACATTTTTGTTGTGCGTATACTTCAAGCATAGTTTATAGTTTAACGCTGAGAAGTCTTTTTGCAGTCATTTCTCTTTATTAAATTTTCATCATATTTCATATCATACTTTAAACTTCACTAAGAGGTATAAATTTAACAGAAGCTTAATTCATAAGTTAGGAGCAGTAATTTTTAATATCACTTTCAGTAGATCTTTCTGTCTTATTTTTTTGTAATTCTATATATGCGGTGTATCTCGTTGTAACATATTATGGTCAGCATATGTTTCTAACATATCATATTATCTTAATATTTTGCAATAATTCCTTCTTCTGATTCACTTTTCAGTATATTGTTATTTCATTATACATTACAATTTTATTTTGTGATACAATCACACACATATTTCACATGGAAAATAATATTTCAAAATACATGCAAAATATGCATGAAATGTGTGCACATATACTTTCGGCAAAAGGTTATATATTTGATATATATTTAAAATATATTTCTGAAATATATTTGTAAAAATATAAGTAAAAATATATTCAAAGATATATTTTCATATAAACAAATATATTCAAAATGTATTTTTAAATGTACTTTATCGGCGAAAAAATTATATTGTAATATATATGTTTTCCGTACGGGATTATAATTCCATTTTTCATTTCATTATATCTGTGGCTTCCAGTAATAACCAGGTAAGTGTATACGAAATACACACATAGTTATTTATGGTTATTACTGGAAGTCACAGATATAATCATTCAATATATTTTATGTAACATTGTATATATTTTGGCATGTACATATTTTGTGATATAGTACAAAACTTTGAAATATTTTACAGCCAACAGTACTTTGCGTTAACCGTGTTATGAGAACATTGTGCATTCTGTTACAACAATTTCCATACTCCACATGTATTTTTATGCTCGTATATAAATACACTTGTGAGTATTAGAAGCAGCGGACAAACACATACTCACTATATATGCACAATGTAGCATAACACATTAACGCGAAAACAAGAAGTGACGTTGTTTCATATTGTATATATATACACTCTGGCGTGACAACCCAGTTCGAGCATGGCTTTTAAAACTGAATGTTGAAAAACGTGTATTCTCTCCATATATACCCAAACGATGGCTCGCGTGCTTCTTAATCATTACAAAGCGCGCGCGTGTACAATTTTGTACTCAGAGCTTTGCATGGCCACTTTTTTTACACTTAAATGTTAATTTTTTGATGAGAAAGAAAAACAAAAGCCCAAGATTTTCTCGCAGAATGAATGCAAAAAAGTCCAATGACTTTTTGCATTCAACTGGAAATGCACACTGATTATTTACATTTAAACGTCACAAAATGTTTCGGCCTTGTAAAATATATTCCGCGCAAAATTCACGACGGTTGAATTGCAAATTCGTGAGTATTTGCTGTACATTAACATAAAACTTGAAAACGTCCGCTTACCAGTAAAAGTGGTCCAGTTAAAGTAGCTATTGCGAAATACAAATTTTCAGTGTCAACATTTCATTTCTGACACTTTTCGCGCCCAAATGTATAGACCAAAATTTACATCGCGCTTTTTTATTCACTCAAATATAGCTTTGTACATTTTAATGCTTGATCAAATTTTGTTATCTTTAATAAGTTACGTTCTTTCAAGGATAAAACTGTAAATTTTCCCACAGAAAATGTAGTTTACAATTTTTACTATGTTGGTTTTGTAATTCTAACGTGAACCTTTTTTTGTAGTTATAAATTTGACATTTCAATTTAAGTGAAAAGTGTAGATGGAAATGTATGAAAAAAGTATGTTTTTTTTGTGGAGATTCTATTTTTTTATTGACGACGAATGCACGTGAAATAACGAAACGGTGTACCATGAAATCACAGTGGATGCACCGAAAACACCTGTCAAGCACCGAACAAAGCGGGAATGCGAGGTTTCAAAACAGCGAACGGCGCGCACAGCCGACGGCACTGACTCTCGCGTCGTGTACTGACTTGAACGACGCTCAGAAAGTGCAGCAGAAGCGTGATGCGTTCACGTTCTTCGGCCCAGGATGCCTAGATAATGACCTTTCTATCGCGCGCGTTCTCTCAGGAATGCGCATTTTTACCGCAGGGGCCCCTTTTGTATCGCGCGTACCTAACATTTTAAGTGCTCAAATGCTAAAATGTTGATAGTTAATATCAAACATCTTTCTCTTTTTGAAAAAAAAATCTTTTTTCCTTAAATTGATCAGACATAATTTAATTGCATCACTTAATTGCATAATTTTATGGCACGAACATTTCCAATGTACAGATTAGAATTGAATAACAGATTTCAGACAAAACGTTCATAGCAATTTAGTGTTAGAATGAAGAATAAAAAAGGATGACATCAGCTTTTTTTAATAAAAACAGTATCACATTTTAGTCTTCTTTTTTTGGAATTTTTTAATATGTTAACTTTTCACCGTTTAACTTATTCTGTAATTATCGAACTATCGTCACAGAACTTTTTATTTCTTTTTTGTGCGAAATTTCACGAAACAATTTTATTCGATACGAATTCTGTAGTTTGTTAATTGTATTTATACAGGTTTTAGAAATATTTGTGAAATATTTTTTTACTTGTTACTTTTATTCCAATACAAATACAACAGTTGTATGTTATACTTTTTCGGTTTTGTAGATTTTTTTCTTTTTTTTTAACGAAGGAAATGAAAAAAAAAGTTATTTTTAATCAATCAATGATGGACGTATATTTTTATATTACTAAAAATAATACGTTGTTATACACACAACAACGCAATTCTATTTCCGTTATAATTGTTTTAAAATAAGAAATATTTTCTTTTATATAAAAATATAAATATTATAATATAACCGATAATTTTCCATTTTAAATGATGCAATTAAAACTTTGTTTAATTTTTTAATTTTCTTTTCGATGTTTTATTTAATTGCTGCAACGATTTCATTGAACATAAAAAGAGATTTTTATAGTACATATAATATAGTATATTTTATTAAGTAAATTCACAATTAAACACATTTTATTTAATTTGATTAAATATGGAAAATCCATCAAATTTATTCATAAAATAAATAAAGTATTTCACTTTTAAAAATAATTATTAAATAAAATAAATTAATGAGCCAATTTGTACTTAAAAAGCTTCAAGAATAGTCTTTTTTATAATATCATTATCAATTTATTTATGGTCTATTCAGTTATTGCATTTTTAAAAAATTGTGCAAAAAGCTTAAATAATTAAAGCTCCAAGTAATGAAGAAATTCTTTTATTCGAGAATTGTAATAATGAGCGGAGCTAACTTTATTACACCTTCCCGTATATTCTAATTTGCCTGCACTAATCTCACATACAATACGGGATTTCAATTTTACTCCAGGACATTTAAGAGAAAACATATATATTCTCTTAGTACGCTTCGCACATAATACTTGCTATTAGTAATTGAACAAATTGGATACAAATTAAAATGTATTATAAATTTTGTCATGCGTATAAATATATTTTAATATTTAGTTAAATTTATGTAATTATGATATATAATAAAATAAAATAAATGCAGATATAAAATGTATTAAAATATAAAAGTGTTGGTTCTAATATTTTATGCTAATATTTCACGCGAGACACAATTTTTTTGTTTGATATCAACAAAAAAAGCAGAATTAACAATTGCTTATATATATACGTATACAGATTATACAGCAGCTGAAACTGGCACGATCATAAATAATTTTGCAAATGTTAGTTGCAGCTCTTAATGAAGAATTGACGTCAAAGCTTCGCAATGAATAGAAATTAAAATATACGTACTAATTATTAAAGTATAATTTGTTAATATGCCGACCTATAATTTGCGCGTGTTTAAATTTCTTTCCTGGTCCGAACCATAAATTTTCTCACTATGACATTTATCTAAATTTCATTGGCAATAATCAATCAATCAATCAAATTCGCGTATAGAAAATCAAGTTCAAAAATTAATTTCTTTTTTTGTAGAAAAACTGTTCGAATAAAATAAAACTGAAAATAATTGTTCGAATATTAAATAACTTCCTGTATTATATTAATTAATTCATTATGAATCATAGATTTAAATATCTTTTTCCTAACATTTGTTTAACTACGTAAAAAGCACATTTTGATAGTATATCTCTATAATATATACTTTGATTAAATTGTCTAATTTAATTAGTCAGCTGACTCTGGCAATTGATTTTTGTTATATTCGCATGCATTTGCTGATTTACTAACAATAATAATTACACGAGTAGATCAACTGTCTGACTCTGACTTCAGTTCTGAAATTTAACGTAGGAAGACTGACCCTGGTTATTCTCGTGCGATTTCGTCATATGCATGTTTTCATGACTTTTATACAAATGTTGATTCATAGTGTAACTTTTCCGTGAGTGTATCTTTTTAAAAAAATGTTTCAAACTTCTATTTTGTAAATTATAAAAAAAAAATAAAAACAATTTTATGTATAATGTTGACTTTAATTTATCTAATTATATAAAAATATAAGTGTAAAATGATTCTGTGATAATATTTAACAACAATATAAAGCAGAAAAATTGATTATACAGTCTACGAAGTTGAAATAACAAAGACCCCTAAAATTAGCCATTATCCAACGCAGTTAATAATTCGATATCTTTCTCATTTCATCTTGTTAGGTTTAATTAAATGTGTGACAATGTAATCAGCTAATTGAACCTTCTTTTTTAATTTTAGATCCCTCGTTAGCAGGCGATAATTTGTGTTGTCAATTTTATGGTCATTAATTTAGGACTTAATTGACCAATTTAATTGCGTTTGAAAAGTCCCGAACCCTTCTTGACATGCACGTAGTCAACTAGGCATGACTTTCTAATCATCGAATTATGTCATCAAATCTGGTTTAAATCCACTGATATAATTGTCAGTCAGACACACATTTTACATCGTGAAAGCCCAGAATTTGTTCTTTCTTTGGAACGACACATTTTTTTTTCTTGTTCAATTTAACCAACAGAAAAGCACTTTCCCTCTGACTTATGTGTTCTGTTGATTTGTTCAAAAAAATAGAAAGAGAGAGATTTAGTGTATGCAAAAAAGGAAGAAATTAGTCGCTTGGATTATTATGTATGTTGTGATTTAAACGCAATGGGCAAAGTCAAGTAGCAGGTGAAGATTTATGTGGATCTTTTTTAGCTTACTTCAAACTAAGTAGGCGATTAGCAAATTGAAACTTGTCGCAGATGAATGTCGCTTCGCTCTATTTCACATTCAAATTGAATGTCAAGAAAACATCTTAATGCGGTTCTCAAGTCAAAAGATCATTTTGCTTTCATTCGTATATATATTTTCACTTGTTGAATATATTCAATGAATAATTTCACTGTTATCAATTTTGTCAAATTAAGTGCAAATTTTATTGTGATTTATAATCTCAATTTATCCAGTTTTAATATAGACATTGAAAATATTAAACTGAAAATTAATAGTGTGAGAGATTTTTCATATAACAAAACAGGAGAAAAAATAAAACATAATAATTATAATTATGACTTTAGAAATGCAATTTTAATAAAATGTATTGAAGAGGTTGGTATGAGATTCAAATTATACTCAGCAAGTTATGGAGAAAAATTGAGAATAAACATTTAATGAAACCGGAAACAATACTTCATATTTGCTGCAAGTCTTCAAAGAGCGTTTCTGTCAAAGATATATTATTTAAATTTATTTCAATAGCCGCTTTTTTGTCTTTCTCGTTTGTAAATGTCACTTCTTCATATATACAGAAAAAAGAAAGGTTCAGAGACGCTTTCAAAGTGACTATCAAACTGTTTTGCCATCGTATGAATAAACTCAAGAGAATGTTCCTTGATTTCTAATCTTAAAAAGAAATTAAAATTTGTCTTTTTAAAATTGGTATATATATATTTTTCTCCAAAAAAGTTACAAATAATTATTACTTATTATAACAGAAAGATCTGGGAAATACAACTTATTGATTTTATGTAAAAGTGTCATAAGGCAACTCTAGTTTTAAAAAAGGCACTTGTGAGGTAAATACTAGGGCAACTTGTACTGAAACCTTCGAACGTACAAGTTAAACTATTGAAATGCTAGTGAAGATATAATTATTATAAAATAATCATAACAGCAATTATATCTTAATGGACGAAACAGTTTTTTCTAACAAAACTAACAAAACTAACAATATACAAAATATAACAAATAATTCTAATTTTAAATCATCTTATTTATGAAATTATATAACATATAAAAATTGTATAAATAATTACTAATTGTATTTATTAATAAATAAATAACAATTTTTTATTTTTTAAATGATTTAAATAATTTTTTGTTTATTACATGTTTATGTTTTTTTATTAACAATTTTTATTTACAAAACAGTTATACAGTGAATTTGATGACAAATTTGAATACAATCATTGAATACAATCATTGAATAATAATATTAATAATGAATATTTAATAAAATAGTTTTTTTATTCATTTATTTATTCTAGCATCATACTAGACGAACTCGAGGCGGTTGTTAGGTAATTGCCAATTTTAAACCGAGAGCTTTGTGAGTTTTACTTACAAGGGCCTTGCGATACAGAAGATTATTTATCTCATAAGTACTTCACAAGTTTTCCACCTAAGGCCCTTTCAATTCAAATAACAGAACTCACAAATGTCTCCTAAATGACTAGCTGAAAAAGTTAGGTAATTGTATATATTAAAGTTTAAATATATATATATGCAGTACTACAAAAATTTCATTCGACATGAAACTTGCGAGACAAGATTTCAAATTCCAACTATAGGATACTTTTTGCTTAACAAGTTAAAGATTTTGTAGAGTTAATATTTCAACAACTTAAAGACTTTGCAAAACTTTTTAAATAAATTCCTCAGGCAATTTTGAAAGATCAATTTAATAACAACTAACTTATAAGAAAAATCTTCAGATATTTTGAAGAAAACTAACAAAAATCGTCTGTGTACAGTCTTTATCAACTTCTTTAGTAACTTTCCTCATTTTACACAGTTTCCTAAATTCATAGTTAATCACGATATAATTTCTAACGCTTGATTAAAAGTCGTAATAAACTGCTAATCTCATGATTTCGCAAAAAGAAAGGGAGAAAAAAAGAAGTTGCGCCACCAATGTGAGCGACGAATTAATTTTGCAAAAGCTTGCGCAAAGCAAATTTGCACTATTACAATAGGACTTTGCGTAAACGATATATAAACAATATACTGGAAAAATCGACTAATTAAAATTACTTTTTATGATATTGCAACTTAAACAGTCAAATTTAAAAAAGATATAATAAAATTACTATTTTATGTTATAAAATTGTGAAGTCTTCTAAAATCTAGCACAAAAAATATTAACCCTTCACTGCCCAATGTATCACCTGTGATACATTCACAATTTAGGGACGATTTTTTTCAACTAATCATTTTAGGAATTTCTTTAATATTTAAAGAAAAATTGAAAAAAATATAAATGGAATCTCAATAATTATGGTAATATAATAATTAGCTATTTTTTAATTGTTTATTTATAAAAAAAAATACAAAATATGAATAAAAATGTATGTATAAACTTTCAGAGTTATTTGTCATAAATGACAAATAACTTTGTTTTTTTTTGTTGGATTTGTACATTTTTCAGAGTTTTTAAAATTTTTTCTATGTCTAGATAGAAAAGGGTTAAAAATTGAGATAATTTTCTTTTCACTTTGACATTTCAGATTAGAAAGATGGATATTGCTGGTCGAATGAACGTGAGAGTCCATGTGAGTGCTGTGTATTTAAGTTGGTTAGGTAAAGCGATGACACCGGTTGAGCGTAGTACATTAACGTACGTACCGATAATGTCCTTGCGGTATATCGGCAGGACTGAAAAGCGAACGGTTCAGGAGTTATCGCAGCAAATGAAAACGCCCACACAACTTATACACACATAAATACATGCGTATATTACACTCAATACATGCAAGTAATTACGCTCTTAAGTGAAGCATCGATGCGTGTGTCCGCGAGACGATACACGCGTATACACACGTAAATAACGTGTACGTTGTTCATACTCTCACGTTTCTGCGACGACGGGCCGTGACCCGACTGCACATCGCTCTGTGTGTTTGTGTGCGTGTACAAATGCTACGTATAACTGCTTGTTAATATTAGAATGTCAATGCAAAATGTAGTCCTATCACGAAACTAGTCACCTTCCCCATGACAAAAGTTGCGCAAACTTTGGTCAAAGTTTGTGCAATGTTTGCAACCAACTTTAATGTTAAATTTAATATTCAGTGAAATAATGTGGATTTACATACGCAATTCATGTATTCTTTTTTGGATAAAATTTTTCCCGTTTAAGTGATAATTTTGCAAATTTTCAATTTTCACTTTTTGAAGTTAGAATATTATATAATAAATAGTAACATTTATTGGATCTTTTTATTCTTTGTGAAAGAATATTATAAATAAGATAATGAGCATCTTTTTAGTTTCAAAGATACGTCTGAAAAGGAGCAATTTATACACTTTCAACATAGATTACCATTTCTTTGTCTGATGTTAATGCAGCTCATTTTGCAAAGTTTATTAACCTCAGTTAAATGAAAGTTTATAAAATAATCAACGTCTTTAATTAACATGTAATTCACATTATGTTTAAGACAGTGTATTAACTATAGTATTTTAACTTTATGATTAATCAAAACTTGATTAATTCAATTCATCGAACATAAACCGTTTTTTTCAAATAATTATAATTATTATTGAAGTTATTTTCTTACATTAATATATAATTTTGTATATAAAATAATATATTTTCCTTTTTACTAACTTTTTCATATAAAATAATATGTGAAATAAATATGTCAATGTTTGTCACAAATGTCCTAGAAAGGATATTTCCAGTTTTTACAAACTTCTTTTCGTAATTGCAATTTCATCCTTTTATTTCTTCAATCCATAGTTAATATCAGAATAACAGTTCATGCATTTAAGTTTTCTTTCTTTTTTGTTTCCGCTAGCGCAGCAAAGTCGAAAAATCTAGCACAGATTCTCGCGTGAAAGAAAGAGCGGAAAAAGGTACATGAACAACAACAGCAGCAGAACCGCTGCTGCTGCTAAAATTTCGTGAAAGTCCGCGGGATTCGCTGTGTTCACGTGATAACACTCGTCATGCGAGTGGTACAGCGTGGCACGAGAGCGTATATGCACGTATGTACGGAATCAGTCGACATTACTACGGATAGCTTATCCCATTATGCCTCTGTTCATATGTGGGACAAGTATCATCGATTACAGTTTACGTTCGTCATCAAAGACACCCATTTTTTCAAGGGTTTCACAAAATTTATAATTTAATACATGTTGCATATACGGTTTATTTAAGCTTATTCAATCCGGAAGATGCATAGATGAAATAGTTATTTTTGTATGTAGGGCGCAAAACATGCGACTAACCTCGTTGAAATTGCATTTGCGCCCATCATGCGAATATAATTTTTTGTTACGAATGCAAAAAAAGTGGTCAATTTTCAATACATCTTTCACGGGCGCAAAGTGACTTTTTTCACCCCAGGGTGAGCAAGCGGGCGCAAAGTTCATTTTCGTTACTCGGGGAGGGAAAATGTCATTTTCCTCCCTAGGGAGATTTAGGAAAATGGTTTTTTTCCCTCCCTCGTAACGAAAAATATAGTACGCAACATGGGAGATGATCGGAAATTCGTCCCTCCTTGTTGATGATCTCCCTTGTTGCGTAATGTACTATTTTGCGCCTGCTTATTCTTTGCGCGCACTTGTTCGCCCCAGGGCAATAAAAGTCACTTTGCGCCCTCGAAAGATGTACGAAAATTATGCACTTTTTATGCATGAGTGACAAAAAAGGCTATTTTATTATAAATAAATATTTATTTATTTAATATAAATTATTGATACGATAAATATATTTCATAAATATGTCTTTATTTTATATAATTTATAATATATTATATATGTATGTAGACTTGACAATGATCAACGAAGTGTAAACATTGCGCAAAATACATTTTATCATTTTAAAATTTTAATTAATATATCTTTTGAAATGTTAACCGCCTTTACTAATAAAAGACAATTATGATTAATAATACTTGGTCTTATTAAATATTTAAAATTTTCAGTTGTAATTTCATGATGTGAAAGGTTAATCGAAAGTGCAATTAAAAGACATTGTTAAGTAATATGACGATTTCAACTAAATAAGTTAACTTTTTTAATTGATCATAATTACATTAAATTTTTTTTCCTGTTCCAATTAATATTCAAATTGATTTCCTTAAAATAATTTTCCTTTAACAAAAAATAAACATGACAAGTTTGTTTCCTTGTGAATTTCGAGGTTGAAAAATTACGAAACTTTAATTCATAATATTAATTTGACGTTGATTTTTTAATATAAACTTAGTTTAAGAACAAATTATTGCATTGGAAACAAATTTTGTTTCTACGAAAAAATATTACAACGTGAAAATAACATATTACAAACGAGTCATAAAAGATCAACTACTATAAGTCAAACTATTTTTCGTCGAAATCATTATTTTAAATTAAAATGTATAAAGAAACAAAGCATTTTTCCATTACAATAAATAAAGCAAAATTGTAAATTGTAATTTAACTGAATTTATTTAAAAATTAAAGGTCAATTAATTTTGTTTTTGTTATACGTTAAAAAATACAAAATTTATTCATTTAATTTCACTTACTATAATTTATGATGCGAATAATCAAACTGTAAAATAATGACGATGAGAAAAACGTAATTTAATTTTTCACTCATTTAATAGAGACATTTTCACATTCAATTATACGGCTAATAAATACAATCTGAAACAAATTGTTTTTATAAATGTTTTTTATGATAAAATATTATTTTATTAATTTTTCTATAACCTAATTTTACAAACAAAAAAAAATCATAATCACAACAAACAAGCAAGGCAGAAAAAAGGTGATTCATTAGTATGAATTCTCAGAAATTCTAATTATTTCAATTCAGCTATCATATTTCCAGCGTGCATAGTTTTTTATGTAAGGTCAACTAACGAAGGTTGAATTATATTACATTTACGGTCATAAAATGTTCGCTTAATCGATAGAAAGGCTTTTATGTGTTCGACTTCTCCCCAAAAAATAGCTCTACTTTTTATACCACTGAATGATACATTAGTCTACGGAATACTTTCCGTTTTTAAGCATCGAGCCATCCACATTGGTATTAAGTTATCGCGGGGAGAAAGTGTAGTGAGGCCGGTACACATTATCGGACACTTTTCAGTTTCCGGTAATGATCGGTGGAATAGTATTTTATGGTCATTAGCAGATACATTTGTCCGATAAAAATAAAAAGAGAAAGATCCATTAAAGTCATGTTATGCAGTTAACATTTAAATCTCGTTATATTCATTCAGTAAAAAGTCAAAGAAAAAAGAGATAAATATTATTCTCTTTATATTTAATTACCCTATAGTAACAAATTAATATGGCAAACCCTAAAAAAAAGTTTGGCCTTAATAAGGTAAGCCTGAATAAGCCTGAATAATTTGATTTTTTTGTAAATACCTGAATAAGCCGAATAAAGGCACATAAGGGTTTACCCTTAATAGGAAATCATATATATGCCAATTATAGGCCTCTTTATGATAGCTAATTGGGCTTTTGTAGGGCGTGTAACGCTGTCCCTTAAATTCACCTTTAAAGGCTAAAGTAAGGCCCATATTTGAGTTATTATGGGTCATTAAATGTATACCACAATAAACCAAAGATGAGCCTAATTAGACTTTTCTATGTTGGCAAATGAAGGGCATATAAAGGCAAAATATGAAAAGTAAATATAATACAAAGAGGCATTACAATATTAGTAAGGTATACCTTATAAGGTCCAAATAAGTTTCAAGAAAAAACAACAATAATGATTTGCCTTTATTAGGTAAAATTAGGGCCTCCTTTGGCTTACCTTTAAGGGCGATATAGAGGGAAGGTGTTACATACCTTACAAGGGCCACATTTAAACCTAATAAAAGCCTTTAAGGGCTCCTACGAAAACCTAGGGCATGCCTAGTAGGGGCCCGAAATAAATTGTTACTAGGGATATAATAATTGAGTATAAAATTACTAATGATCAGCGTGAATCATAAAAAATGACAAATACTTAAAAAAATGTGCTGCAAAAAAATAAATTTGAATGAATGTGCAAGAGTTATCGGAGACATTGTCATGTCAGGGTTATTTGAATCAACGTTTCTGTATATACGATTATTCTCAGAGCTTTGTTACAAGTTTGCATCCATATTTGCCGCGTCTACGAATATATACAGATTACAAAGTGTTAATAATAAGACAATGCAAATCCATTGTCGATTAAATACAATCCTGCTTAATAACTAATTATGATAATGAGTTTCTTATTAATTACCATAAAATAGAAAAGCTGCAGATAAAAGGAAATGATTTGTAATGAAGTAGAATACAAAAGTAAGGAATGCTAATGACATTTTTGTTTTAAAGTAAATGGCAATTTCAAATGTCCAGACGGAAATGAAAATGTAAATTGAATAGTTCAAGCACCCGTGTGTCTGATCGAAATTGAAAGCAACTTATAGTAGGTCTGGTTAACAAATTATTGCCAAATCCAGCCACGTAGTTGGTGAAATAAGAAATTCTTTGGCAAATAATCGGAGAAGAAAAAGAGAAATACTCGAATAAGGACAAACACGGAAAGTTAAATACCTGGTGATTTTCACAAGACCTAATTCAATTTTAAGCTACGGGTTTCTTAATTTCTATACACGTATATTTGTTGAATGTACATGTAATTTAGATGAAGTAATTAATAGCTGCTTAGGCTATTATCACATGAGAACCAGTAAAAAATTAACCCGGTTATATTCTAATTTTGTATTCACATGAAAAATAACCCATTGTTTATATTTTAATTGAAGTATCAAACCTTGGTATTATAACGTGATATGAAATGTATGTTAATTTCAGATACACACAAGTGAACGTTCTCATTGTGTTTATACTGTTTTATGTAAAAAGTTAGTAATATGCAATATTTCAGTGATCAACATTTATGAAACGTTTTCATTTGGAATATAATTTTACGAAGTATTTTGTACTTTGCCAAGTAATTTTACAATAGTTGTTTATATTGTATATTTTATTATGCATTTAACAATACACGTTGCCGAATAATACATTAAAAATTATGGAAAAGTCACAATAATTTTACTGTTTTTAATTTAGTTCTGCCTATTAATACTAATACTAATAATTAATAAGCAAGAAACTGTTGTAACTGCGGTTTAACAGTAAATATTCAATTTTTGGCTTATATATTTTATATCAACTATTTTTATGGGTAATAACAGATAGTAAATACTTATTTTAATATAATTTTTACTGTTTATTAACCATATATTAATGAAACAAGTGAAATAATTTTTACTGTTGCTTAACCCGTATATGAAAGAAACAAATTTCATAATTTTTCCTATTTAAGTTTACTGTTTTTTAAGTTTACATTACATTAAATGCTAAAAAAAAAGTATATAATGTTCAATATCCCCATCATTATATCATAAAAAGGAATTCGTCAATAATGTATGGCAACTCATCGCCTGAAGAAATGTATATATTTTAGCGATTGAACCACAGAACCGCAAAGTGCTCATTGTATTGTATATAAGTTTTAAAAAAAAACGCAGTAGCAAAGAAGAGGGAGGAAAGGCATTCGAAAAGCAATACCCCAACGAGTGCGTTGATCTGCTTCCAATCACATGACATCATCGGGTATTAAACAAAATGAGTTTGCGTGCACGAATTCGTGCGAAAGAAGTGATAACATCCGGTCGATGTTTATGAGCCATCGCTCGTGCACTAGACAACACTGTACATACGTTCACAGCAACGGGAAGTCGTGACGAGAGAGAAGAGTGCTCCGCTGCGAAATACCCGAGAACCCGTCTTACCGGTTCCTCCTCGACTTCCCCTGAGGTTACGCTCTTACGATCGCTCCGCAAGGTCTGACGTATTTGCTTTCAGAGCAACATCACTGATCACCCAAACTATATCTCGATCCAACGGGATGGAAGAGTAACAAAAAAGAAAAAAGAACAGATAAAATATTCTCATTCAAATGCAATTCTCTCGTTTTACTCTTTCATTCATAACTTTGGAATTCAAATCTTAATTAAGATTTTTTTTTCTTTGGATAATGTTGTTTTTATATTGTATAAATTTTATATAATATTATTTCATGCGAATATTATAAATCATATTGAAATTTAAATTTCGATATGGAATAAAAAGAAAATGATTAGTATCCAAGGAATGTTTCATATTTGCATCAATCAAAACTTAATATACGTATCATTTATTTGCATAGAATAAGTTTGAACGGATTCTATAACTGGGCAAGCGGAATTATTTGCAAGTAGACGGTTATCTATTAAGCTACGTGATCACTTGACTCGATGTCAGATTGTATATAGAAAGGTATTATAAGACATGGAGGTATAACCTTTGCGTATGCTTTCAATTCGTGTACCCAAGTAGAGCGGTCTCAGCTAACGGTATACGTATGAAACGACAAAAGCCAGAAACACGTATATATGTATGTATATATGTATATATATATATATATATATATATATATATACATATATGTAAGTATAGTTTTGGCTCAGTGCCCACAATACAACACAATTTGGCGCGTACTTATTATTTAATATGACTCCCAATACTTGCACATATGTCCTATGAGAATTTCATACTGTCATCAGAGTTAAAAACAAAACCAGAGAGAAAGAAGACTCGTACATACACGCATTGCGAGACAAAATATGACATTCTACTTTCGTATAAGAACAAGTTGCTCTAATAAAGCATGCAATTTGACGCTGAATTTCAATATAATATGACAGTTGCAGAATACGACTTTTCCAGTTTTTACTTCTTTCATCGAGAGTTAATGTTATATGTTCTTTA
Source organism: Gryon sp. ZL-2020 (assembly GCA_022817425.1). Taxonomy (NCBI): domain Eukaryota; kingdom Metazoa; phylum Arthropoda; class Insecta; order Hymenoptera; family Scelionidae; genus Gryon; species Gryon sp. ZL-2020. Next base: position 5,049 of record JABFPJ010001682.1, on the reverse strand, counting down.
GAGTAAAAAATTACATTAGTCAAAGTAAAATATTATATTTTAACATCAAAGTTTTTATACCATTTCATGTTATTTTACTATTTTATGTTTTCAAATGACAAATCTTCCTTTTTTCTATTTATTAGTTAAAAGAATAAAATAATGACACTTTCCAACGAAACAGATGTTGAACAAAATTGTTCGTCATTTCTATCATTTCTCAATTTCGATCTTAATCGGTAATCACTGGGAAAAAAGGGGAAAACGAGTGCAAACCATATTCTTCAGAATCATTACGATAAATTCTCTTATAATAAAAGATTTATACCATTAATGTTCCAACGTCTGAAAGCAATTTCAACCGTCATTACATTCACTTTTTGTACGATCCATATTTTTGTTTCCTTTTTTTATCAAAATTACATCACCATTTAGAAATATTGTTGTACTCTTTAGAACTAATAGTAATAATAATAATTCCCATCATCATTATCATCATCATTATTCCGACATCTTTTCAAATGAACAAAATCTCATTTTCTAGAACTATCAAGCATCAGATGTGTATATCCCACAGTTTGAATATTCTCTCCTTTTCTTTTCGCTCTGATTACTTGGCTTTGAAAAATTTCGCTCTTCCTCTGGCGCCATTTCGCGGCGACGAATTTGTTATTAACACCTTATGAAATGAAGTCTCCTTTAATAAGAAGTCGTTCGTTAAGGAATCATCATAAATAAGATGAACATAATTTCTTACATAAGTAATATAAGTAGATCATAGAACCTGAAAATTTACTGTTTTCAACAGCATCATGGATCCGTCGACAAAAATACAACAAATTTTACTGTAGAAAACAGTAATTTATAAAGAAAATAATATAAATATTATTCAAATAACTTTTATTTCTACTGTTTTTTACAGCAGAATTTGATTATTTTTTGCTGACGAACCTATAACGCTATTAAAAAAAGTAAAAATTCAAGATCTATGCGTAAGATCATACACATACAATCACAATTGTCAATGTAGTATAGTTTATACATTGGCATTATTGAAATAATTGTGTCATTGTATGTGAATTCAAATAAAAGCAAACAAAAATTGCGTGCCAATGCTTTAATGATAATGAAACATTTGTTACGAACACTTGCGTTGTGTTTGTGATACGTATACATCGTCTATCAAGCAGGTTTCACCCATTGTGCAGTGTGAACAGGTCGGTGAAAGTCATCGTCGGGGCACCTAAGATTTACCCCCCCCTTCTCCTTCCCCACTACTTTATCATCCCCTCCCCCCTTGAATGGAAAAGTTAAGTACGCTTGTACTCGGAGCAAAATTATATACATATATTCTACTGTATTTTTTTATTTATTTATTTTTTTTTCGAGTAACGTTAAATTACCAAATTAAACATGTTTTCACTCCAAGAAAAAGAGTCAAGAAACATTTGCATACAATTTTTTTTCGTATTCCTTGTGAAACCATAAAATTATTTCATTGATATAACCGGCCATTCATCGGTAATTTGCATGAAAAGATACGAAATCATTTCGGGTTTGAATGCAAAATAAAAGAACCAAATTATATATCGGATTATTATCATGTTTGTAAAACATATCTTATTATAAAAGACGCTTGGGAAAGTAATTATTCAAAGTGTACATTCAGGTCTCTTAAATTTGACGCTTATGTCTTTTCTTACGGAACACACCGTTATTCGATATCGACATTCCGTTACGGAATTTTATATTGTAATGCAACTCGCTGCAGTACCAGTTATATGAATTTATTTCTGACAGAAGTTTACAATATAGATCAAGGACTGAAACTTGTCTAAGAATGATTCAAAGATGTTGGAGTGCGATTTTTTTTATTCTTTTTAAACGTAGACTCAACACAAATTCAATTTAGTGATTTAACTTTTGAGTTCATAAATGTTCACAAATAACGTATAAGTTAAGCTTAAAATTAGAATAAAACAAGATAAATGCATTATAATTCTCTTAAACTATAAGAAACAAATTAAATAATAATAAATAAAGAGGTGAATAAAACACGCACAAATAAATCGATAATTTATTATGAGTAGCTTTTATGAAGCTGCGCAATAAAAGAAAAAAGTTATTTTTGTATGAACTTTTTTTATCTTAAAAAGATATAAATAATTCTTTTTTCTTAGACTTTGCAATGCTTTTAATTTTATATTATACTTTGGTATTATGTTTCGAATTGCTTATGATATATTCAACATTTTGAAAAAATGATGGAAAACATATGACAGTAATAATACTGCTTTTATCCATATATAAAACTAGTACAAATAATATATGAAGCATTATTTTGACAAATGAACGAGAATACAGAAGCTTATGAGTTGATATATTTAAACCAGCGAGTATCATATTTTATTTCAAAAAGGGGCTTTAGTGCAATCCAAATGTAAACTTGGAAATTCTATACGATACACTGGTATGCAATTTCAGGAAATGCAAAAAAAATTGTACAGGAATTTGCTTCTGTACAACATTCTGCAGTGGCATTTTTGCTCAAAAATCCAACTTTTCTCTGGTAAAAATTATAAAAGTTATTTTAAAAGGACTATGCGAAAAATAAAACGGGGCTTTTATGGGGATTTCTAAGGCTAAATCCGGCGTCTTCATTGACATGTTACAGCTGAATCTGATATTTCCATTGAAAGGTAACCCTAAAGAGCCCTTACTGTTACCCTAATAAAAAGTTGCCTTAAAAAGCATAATACAGGTGTCCCTGAAATTACCATTAAAGGATAACCCTAAAGGGCCTTTACTATTACGTAAGAACCCAAGTTGAAATTGTAATCAGACTGAAATGTGATCCTTATTTGGCAAATATGCTAACTGATATAATCCCAATGAGGGCTACAATTCTAGGGCCGCACACGAATATAACGCATGGATTTGATATGGCGCTGATATGAGAACCTGAGGAAATTAGTGTACATTATTTTATCCATATCAAATCCCAATAAGGGCCCGATTAAATATTTGTATGAATTAAACAAACAATTTTTAGGAAGATTTGAACATACGTGTCTTAGTACTTCAGTCAATCACTCTATTTTTTTAACATTATATATTATATATATTATATATATATTATATATACATAATAAGTATAAAACTATAAAAAAACAATATAAAATTAGTCTTACAATATTATAATATATTGTAGGAATGACGCATATGAGCGTTACTCTCATATAACGGGTTTTGATGAATAAAGTAATAATAAAAAAGTAATTTAAAGAGAAATAATTGTATCTCATATAGATTAAATGTATATGGATTAGAAAAAATTCTCATAAAACCAATCATTGTTGTTAACTATACATTTTTACTGACAAAATGTGTTTTAAAAATAAAAATTAAGCTTTTATATAATACATATTTTTTCAGATTAGTAGTATCAATATACAAAAACAAAACTCTTATGCTAATGTACTATTGAAACACAACATTTCAAGAAACTTTAAAAAGCTATAACTCTTTTATAATTAATAAAATAAAACATTTTCATCATTTATGATGACATATTTATTCGATCTTTTCAACATTTATAATACTTAAAATTGAATACATGAATATGATATGAATTTTAATAATAAATAAAATTAGGATAATTTAAAACAAAACTGTAAACGTTAATCAGCAAATACTATATCAGCATTGTGGATGTATTTTATTCATTTTAACTTATGATTATATGAAAATTTACTTTGATTAAATTATATATGGAGAATTATGAAATTCTATATGAATATTTTGTGCATACTTTTGTAAATAAGATTAGTTATGGCATTTTCTGTAAACTTTTAACAGCTCTTTGTGGATATATCTTTAGAATCCCTCTAAAAAAGTGCATTTGGCAGGCCCTTCAATGCTCATAAATGAGCCTTAATGCGTAATTCAATGAGAGGCTGTTACATGCCCTGCAATCGCCTAAAAAACGACCTTAAAGGTCCCTACTTGTAATTAGGGTAAGCCCAAATGAATTTTTACTAGAATTTGTTCTAAAAATAAATTCAAATATCAATTTTAACAATGGAATTATCTGTCTTAATATCCAATTATTTAATATTATTACATTATAATCGTTAACGTCACTACGAAAGTAGGAAGTTTCGCAATCTGGATCAAGGCTTGGAAATACGTTTAACGTTGATTAAATAATGTCCACTCGTGTAGCTCTAACTTATATTAATGTTAATGAAATGAACTTGTGGAACAAAAAAATGTTTCTACTTATGATATGGATAAAATAATGGTATGTCTGATCAGAATTCAGCCAGTTTCATTTCTGATTTCGATATTGAGTTATGTTAATGAATAAAAGAAAATGTTTAATAAAAATTCGACAGATTAATATTTTTTTATTTAAAAATGGACGGAATATTGATCATGTTTTTACATTTTATATTTAGTTATGGATTTTTGATTTTAATAAATTTGAAATTGAGGTAAACCATAATAATATTTTGAGTTGAGTAATGTTATTCCATCCCGATTGGAAGCATTATTCAATTCTATAATCACATATCTGTACGGATAGAAAAATATCGGAATTCGAACAATAAAAGAATGCAATGCGAATACTTCAAATACATACATTCTGATTCAGATAAATTTCACGAATAATTTTGTATTTATGCTTATCATTTATCTGCGATTGTATAATAATCATCATAATAAATAATCAATGCACAGTTGTATATTATAATATTTAAATCCATAGTCATAATAATAATATATCGAAACTAATTATCATAATTGAATGACTTATTATCTAAAAAATAAAGTTTTTCTTTGACGCATGATTTATATATTTCATAAAATTAATTCAAGAAATAGTAAACATAGTTAGTTCAAAGCACCGACGTTGAAAATAAAAACAGAGACTATGTTTCATTAATCGCTGAAATATTGTAGGTACGTTAATTATTTTGATTATAAATAATTACCCATTTTCCTTTTGTTTGTCTTTCGTTAAGTAATACGTATTTTTTTTTTTTTTTTTTTTTTTTTTTTTATTAC
>JABFPJ010001681.1:0-23828 GCA_022817425.1 Gryon sp. ZL-2020 | reverse complement strand
ATTTCTAAATTTAATATAATTATGAATATTTTTTCAATAAATTATAGATTAAAAGTCTATATTAAATTTCTGGGTCTATTTTACTAGAATTTATGGGAAAATTTGCTATTTTCATTTTCTTAGTGTAACTGTAGTTTATCTTCCATTTTCTATGCAAGTTTATTTCTTTAATTTTGCTTTAACTTGAATTGTGAAAATTTATGTATTGAAAGTATGTCTTTTCGTCTTCAAAAATACGGTTATAGTAATATTTTTTCTCTGAGAAAGGAAAATATCTTTTTTTCCTTAATCTTTTTTCGTTCAGAATTCTACTTTTATTTTTAGATGAAATCATTGATGAACAACTTTCAATTAAGATGAATTAACATAAAAAGTATATTAAAAAAAATATCTTACAAAATAGAAAAACAGCAAAAATGATGTTAGTAATGCACCTGCTTCTTAATCGTTATGAAACTTTTAAAGTGTGTCGTTATGATAAGGGTGACATAAATGATTTCGTGATTCATGGGAGAAGTGAAAGGATAGTTTGGAGTGTTTGTCTGCAGGAAATTCCACGCGAAGATGAGAAAATTGAAGATACAAGAAGGCTCTGAATTTATGTGAAAGGGCATGTAAATGCCGGCATTACAATTTCTGCGCGAATGTATTGTGAATGAACTGACATCATGTTTTACTGAATAACACCGTCGTTGCTCGGATCTACAAAATCCGGGCAATATATACACATACATTGTCTCGTGAGAGCAACTTTTTGGCAAACTATATCTTATACACCGTTTACTTCTTGCTAAGTCATTAATGATAAATAGCCAAAAATATTAAACTCATAATGGAAATTAATTTTCGCGCATAAGAAAGCAAATCATTTCAATGAAATGAATGAAGTACATGTTTTTTAATTAATGCGCAAGATTCACTTACATTTTAATTAATACAATTAAAATTTAATTTATTAGACAAAATAAAGTCACATATTTAATTATTAAATCTTTGTGGGAAAAAGTTTCGCTCTTAAGATAATGAATGAATCATGAAATAAATAATAAATGCAGTCAAATAAATAATTGATGTAATTAAATTTCGAAAATGAGTTTAGATCAGGTATTTAATTAATATATTATCTTATGTTATTTTGCATTATTTTCAATTCACGTTAAATGATAATAATGAAATTTGAAAAATAATATGCTTAATTACGGTATTGTTGTTTGCTCTATAATTGTATATTTCAATTAATATTAAAATATGCTTATTGTTGAAAATCAAACTTAATTTATTATCATGTAAATTGCATTTAATTAAATTATGTGACATTTATTTTTAATGAATTGCAAAAAATAAATTAGTTCTTGTTGAATTAAGTTCTTGTTGAATTATTTAAAATCAAAGTTAACTATCTAGTTAATATACATCTTAGATTAGAAAATAAAAAAATAATAAAATATAATTTTAAAAAAATAAATTAAATGTATATACAAAATTGTCGGAAAATCCTTGTAATAATCTGGAATAATGAACTTTAGAGCGTTACGTTTCACCAAAATACTTATCATACTAATTTGCATAATAATTTGGAGAAAATCAAAATAACGTAACTTATTCTCGTTGGTTTTCTTCTCTTTTGTCTGTGAAAAACAATGACATGCATGCAGAAATCGCGATCTCAGCGACTTACTGATGTTTGTCTGAGTCGGTCTTAAATTCGTAACGTGTAGCTGTGTATAAGTCTTAGTATAAGTGCTAACAGACTGCATCTAAGACGCTTACGAGCATTTTTCTAACAAGCTGAGCAAATACGCTAGATATTCAAGTTTTAAAAATACCATTATAAATTATTAATTAAATAAAATTTATTTACAAAAATTAATGTAATTCAACTGTTTTTTATTTTTGTTTCGTTTTATTTAAAAATTTTTTAACTAATTTTCTTTCTAATTTATTTTTTTTCTGAAAAGTAGTAAAGTAAAATCAGAAGGGAGAAATATGACTTTAAATAATGTTCATTCATAAAATAATCGTCATTTTAATATAAGCTAAACAAGTCATTCGGTTAAAATATGCAGATTGTCGCGAGAAGAAACAACGGCTCTAATGATTGTGAATCGCTGCTTGTGCGCACATTTTACATCTCATTTTCTTACTCAGACAAATTTATACTGCGTGCAAGTGCACTGTTTGTTCCAAACTCAACATAAAAGTCAGCATTTCTTTAAATCTTCATTCAGTTTTTGTTTATTTGCTTTTCGCCATTCTTTTCACTCGAGAACAAAATTACGGATGTCGAAAGTTAAAATAGTACAAATAGGATTTACAAATGTACAAAAACGTAAAATTTGTGTCTGTTATAAATGATATTTTGTGTAAATTAACTTTAATTTTTCAGAAATTAACAAACAATTCAACAAAAAACCTCCTAGAAAAACCAAAAATATATTATTAATATATTGTTAATATGCTGTTAATATATTCTTAATACTTTAATAATATTTCGTAATAAACATTTTCTTAATATATTTTTAATAAAAGAAAATATTAAGAATATTAGCACAGCACATTGACAACGTATTCCAAATATATTGACAATATATATTCACGATGAAATGCTAAGGTAAATTGAAGCATTTTGTATAATATATTAAGAATATATTATACAAATATGTAAGCAATATATTCGCAATATGTCTTTCGCTTTGTAAAGATTCATTTTTTAATAATTTTTTTATTTTATGTTTGAAATTAAATCTCATAAAATATGCATATGGAATACACATTAGATAGGTACATATGAAATGAAAATTCTCTATGAGACATTGGCGGAGTTAATAAATGGTTCAAAGTAGAGTGAATGTATACATATACATGATTTTTATCATATACGATTTTACGATAAAAAATGTAGAGAACATGTATTTTCCTTGTATGTTATAAAACAAGTAACATTTGTTCAAAATATTTATTATATTCCACATAAAATGACAAAATGGAGTTGAACTAAATCACAATTATAAACATAAGCTGACACGTATTGATCTACGTTTATTTTTGTTCAATTAATGGTGAATCAATAGCCATTTTAAGCATTGCATTTCGGTGATGCTGTGCAATATATTTGAATTCAAAATAAGCAGAAAATCGAAATAAATAGAACAAATGTGATTCAAAAATTAATTTAAAGCAAATGATTATTTTTAATCGCAAAATTTAAACCTTAAATATTTGCAAATACAATATTAGAAGAATATATATATAAAATTATAAATATATCTTTGAGAGTATAAATCCAGAAAATTGTCATAATAATTGTCATAAAGTTCTCTCTCTTGAAAAAAAAAAAAAAGAAAAAAAAAGGAATTTGTAGATGGAACACAAATTGTCATTAAATATGTAACGAACCGATAAAAAGCAATAACACAATGGCTTCAATGATAACGTTGATTTACAGTGCAAGAGGATCCGTGGAGTGATTCACAAATTGACGCGAGCAGCACGTTGATTTAATTACAAGATAAGCTTTTGTTTTCAATACTTCATTTTTTTTATCCCTTTCAACTCATTTTTTATCTTTATTTTACGAGATAACAACACAGTAATTTACAAGTAGCCAGTTTATTTAAAACAATTAATTACATATTTTTATTATATTTATGTCAGAAATTATTATCGTAAAAGTTTTACTGCATCAAGAGAAAAACGTCAGATTTTTTTACATAATAAAACTATTCTTTTTTATTAAAACAAAAAGCAATTAGAAATATTAAAGGAAAAATCATAGCTTTGAAAAAAAGTTAGATATAAAAAGTGAAGAAAAAGTCGAGATAAAAATAAAGTTTTAGTTTACTGAATGACTCAATTAATTTGATATAATGAGTATACATGATTCATGTGACACGAACATAATTTGACAACGAGGAAATACAAATTGGAGAGGAACGACCTGGCGTATAGAAATTCAATATCGCTTTTATCGGAGAAGAAACCGGCAGATACACATTTCAAAAGGGAAACGACGAGAAGACGATTTGTGACATATTTCCGGTTTTATTACACGGTGCTTTGCGATTCATTTCCCTTTTACGTGCTCAAGCACTTGTGTGACAACGACGGAAAATGAACGAAAAAAAGAGACTTACAAACGAACAGAAAAAACACTAAAATTAAAGCCAATCAATATCCGCGTTAGTGCGCTGATCAAAGTTCCGATTGTGTTTTCGTTCGTGCAATCTTAATTATATTATACGAAATTCCTTACGAGCTTCACTTGAATAGATATAATGGTATTGAAATTTGTAATTTAAAATTCATTAAAATGCATATATATTTACAAAATGTCATTTTTTTTTATTATTAAAATTTAATATTAAAAAAATATTAGATTTATTTCGTAAATTATAAATTATAAATTTTAAAAATTATAATGCAAAAATTGTTTAAAAAATAATGAAGAAATTAATTTTAAATTGCATATCAAAGTTACTTTGTTATTTTTTGTTAATATCTTTATAGTTAAATTTAAAATGTATTAAAAAAATTTTGAATTGCGCAGTAATTTAGTTATGAATGTGTAAACTAAGATGCGCAGATGTGCTATGCGCATTTCTGATTACCGCAGATAACTTCACGCCTTAGTTCTAAATTTTTTAAGAGAGAAGAAAAAAAAATGTTTTCGGAACGTAACTTGTCATCTAACTTAACGATTTTAATTTAATTAATGATTTCTTGATAAATTGATACACAATAATTGGAAAAAACATCAAAATACAATCAAACGGCAAAAATAACTAACAAAAACGCTAGAAAGCTAGAAGAAATCGCGATGATGCGATATCTCAATTCGATTCGCCGCGTTAAGTCAATTCACACCTGTTACCTACTTTTTCTCTTTAGGAAGATTAGGAAGACTTTAGAAAGAGTGTTAAAATAAAACAAGACATTATTTAATACACAATAAATTCTTCATACTATTTTTCATACTATTACACACAGAAAAAGGTTTAGATGAATCAACAAAAAATTTGTTTCTTTTAACAAAATATTTATTGAAAATAAATAATGTTCAGTTGTTTTAACCCTTAATTTTATTTGTTTTAAATAATCCTTTTCTGTGAGTGTAATATAAATGATAAATAGCAAGAATACTTTATTCGATACTTTTAGATAAGTGTATTAGCTTTTGTTATTAATTAAGTAAATGCGTATAGTGAAATTTCTATCGGAACATTTTTTCGTGATAAAAAATGGATATACCATCGGAAGTTTCGAAATTTTCGGTGAAACGTGAATATCTTGTTTAACGGGCACAAATACATTCTCGTTCAGTCAATCGAACGTAATTCTGTTACTCTAAAACGATGCGTCGTATAAGCGATATTTTGCATATAACTTCCATCGGTTGATTTAATTTCGTTTTAAGTTATTTTTTAATTTAACTTTGCGTTTCTTTTTAAGAGTAAATTCAATTTTAAATTAGATTTTGAATAACTTTAAGTAATTAATTAATTAATTTATATAAGAAAAACTGAGTTAAATTTCTACACTGAGAGCAAAAACCTATAAAAATTACCGTGCTTGTCATAGTAAACATAAGTAAAATTGTCGAACAGAAAATAAATATGTTGTTTAATTGATATTTTTTGGTGATTCACTTGACTATTTACATTTAGTCTACATCATTTTTAAGTAAAGAACGAACAGTTTTTACCGTGCTGTTGTTTACAGTCTGTATTAAGGTATTATATGTAGTTATGTTTAAAACAATTTGGTGTGTTGTTGATAATAAATGCGTGCTTTTCATTATATTTTATGTTTTACTGCCTTCAAATATTACCATGGTAGCACGGTAAATGTTTCGTACAATAATTGCTATCTTTTTATGTTTGATTATTTGGATGAGTGAGTTTCCCGATACCACTTTTTTCATAAACAATGAAATAGTACAGTGGATAAAACAGCGGCCTAACACTTTGGAGACACGGGATCGATTCCTGGAGAAAGAGTTTTTTTAATTAATAAGTTTAAATTAAAAATAAATATATGTTATAAATAAATTTTACCTTACTGGTACATTAAATTTGTTGTTTTTGTCAGTTATTCTTATTATATTGTGAGGATAAATTTTACCCTACTGGTAAGGTCAAATTTGTTTTGTTTTGGAACTGATTTTAAGTCTAAAAGTTTCTTAAAATAAACCGGAAGAAACGTAATTTTTCATGTTTACTCATTATTACTGATGCTTACTAAGCAACACGGTAAATTTAATGATATTTTCACAATATTTTTTATTTATTTTTTGGCTCAGTGAAGAGCCGTTAATGCAGTTTACAAAAAACTAACGTGCACCATAAACTGCATTTAAGACACTGCGTGATGTAAATTCTTTTATTAATTCAGCTTCAATTACTTTTAAAAAATTGTTATTCATTTTTTTTAATAATGATGAATTTTAGAAATTAAAGGAGAAAACGTATTTAAATATAATAAATATTTTGTTTAGTGTACATGACGTAATTAATTTTTTCTGTTAAACAATTTTTAAAAGCTTTTAGTGCATTTTATATTACAAACAGCAAAAATTAATAACTTTATGTCGCAGAGAATTAATTATCCCATTAAATTGAACTTTTAATTAATTTTTTCTTTAAGGAAACCTTTTATTTGTTAATACCTCAAAGAAGTAAAGTTTTCGTTTCAAGAATTAGGTCGTCATCAGAGAATTAAACAAATATTAATAAAAAATAATACAAGTGAATGTCAATGTTTAAGAAAGTATGTCTTTAATTACAGAAGGAACGTTTAAATTGACATTAATTTGCATGGAAATAAATGACAAAAAATGTATCGAAAAGATGCTGACAGACAAAATTTGTATTTCAACAAATCAGCACCACTGACTTATTTATTCATTAATCTGGTAGTTGAGTGTTTTTTTGTTCAGCACGATTTTACGAACTAATTTCTTTCGATGAAAAGTTTGCTTGAAATTGAAAAGTGATGCTTCTGAAAATAAACGCAATCAAAGTAAATTGCAATATTAAATTAAACTTGCAGATCACAAGAATCGAGTGCATGATAAATTGATCGATGGATGAATGAACAGCAAATTTTGAATGTCTCGTTCTTATCTTTGCGCAAACAAATTCATCTTACTAAATGGACAATATCCTTTGACCGGTCGTGCTGCAGTATTGCAGGTCTCTAAAAATACAGAGTATCAAATTAGTTTATCGATCCGGTTAATGAAAAATCAATAACTACTCTAACTCAACTTATATCATGAGATAATAATTTTATCTGGATGCCTCTACATACCATTGCTCCATCCAAAATAGCACGGAAGTGCCAACCTGTATTAATTATTTACATATTAAGGAAATGATGATCAATTCAACAAACTAATTCACTTTACCCAAAAACACACTTTGCACACTTTACCCTAGTAACAAATTATGTAAATTTACCTATTTATAACCAGGATTTATATTTATAAAAACTCTCCGTTGATTTTTTATTATAACCTAAAAATTTAATTGAGAGTAATATACTTTGAAAAACGGTATTTTTTATATTCTAAAAATAAGTGATACTGTTGCCAATTTCCGATTGTTACATTTATAGCGTATTTGGAAAGTATTATTATTTTGTAACAATCCAACTCACATATTTTCGTACGAGTATGTCATACGGAAATTGGCAACAATTTTGAGGTTATACTCAGTATCGAAAATCGATGCGGAGTTTTTCTGTGCAAATGTACATTTATTATTAAAGTAAAAAAACATTTACACTGTAAAAAATATGCACTAAGATTAAACAAAATGTTTAATCTTGGTATCTATTTTTGTAGTATTTTTTTATTTAAAAAATATTACAAAAATGAATGATATCAAAATTGGACCAAAATCGTGCGTATCATATCTAAACAGAATTTACAATACAAAAAAAGAAACAAAAAATCTTGACGGCTCTTTTTGACATTTAGACATCATTTCAATTTTACCAATTTGAAGTATATATTTAAAATTGGATTCAAAATTCACCAATAAATAATTAATCACCAAGAAAATTTGAAATGTTTGTATTAAATAAGAAACGAGAAATATATTTATAGATAAATGAGTTAGTCCATTGATACTATTTAGTAAAATAGTATTTACTTTTTATAAAATTAGAATATTCTATTTATTCTTTCCATTTTCATAATAATTATTTATTATTGAGCACAAATGTATTTGAAAAATTAATAAAAATTCGTTATATGACATATTGCTACAAATAATAAAATGCGAGTAAACAATACTAACAATAATACCACATTTTTAACTACATATATATGTATATGATTATCCGTTCTCAGTGATATATTTCAGACTTAGAAGTACCATCGAGTATTTCAAATTCAACACCCGAATTCCATATCTCTCGATTTTTTTATTATATAATGCGTAAGAGCGTGTGATAAATGTGTGTGTGTGATGTGTATGTATTTGTATCTGTGAATGCTTACGAGACCACCGGCTTAACGTGACTTCCGAACCACGGAGGTGTGATTGGAAAAATGCCCAATTCGGATAGTCACGGCACTTTGCGTAAAATCGATTATCCAAACTGATCATTCTTTCCATACTTCTCGCACACATAAATTGAGTCATGACAAGTGTTTAAGCACCCTACGAAATCCAAGCGAGTCGAGCGGTCACCCATCAAAATTGGGATCACTCTCAACTCTACTTAGCTTCTACTATTTTGTCTAAATTAGAAATATTTATTGTATCATCATAATTTGAGACTATAAACTGCACTGAAAAAAACGAATAACCACAACAATGATAAGATAATCAATTTGACTATCTATTTTTCTCAGGGTAGAGGTTCGTTCGAAACTGCAGACTGCAGTTAGTCGCGTTTTTGGGCGTGAAATACTCGGGTTGCCGCGACCGCACATTTCACGCTCCTTGCAACGATTCATTATCGACCGTCTGCAATCACAAAACTTATGTCTTATGGGCGTTCTCTAATAATTACGCGAAAAACAATTTGATTTTCAGCACGTTGTCGTCGACTCATGAGCTTAACAGCTAGTAATCATTAAGATAATTGTCCTTGAGAAAACACAAGCTCATTAAGACTAGACAAATGAGCGTTGGTATTAACAGTCAATTTTACTTGCAAAACTTAATTTTTCTTTAATATTGTTACATATAGTCGAATTTATATGGACAATTTATATATTCAAATTTAACCCTTTTGTTTTTATTTTTATATCCCATTGCATAGTATATGATAAATTCAAAATTTGTTGGTTACATTTTTTGTTTAACTTACTGTTTAACTTATTTTGCAATATTCAAGATTAAATTTTACTCCTAATTTATAAATCGTATATTAAAAATTAGTTATGAACAATATTTAGTTAAAAACTAATTTTTCATACATTGATTATTTACAATAAAAAATGTTAAAAAATACAAAAATTGTTTGGCCAAGTTTCGTTTTAATTAATCTCAAGTATCAACAAATATTAAACAAATTTTTTTTCAATTACTTCTAGTTGCAAGAGAAAAAGGGTCAACGAGTTATACTTTATTAGTCATATATCCGAAATGGGCAAAATCATCAGCCAATATTACGAATAGAATAGTACGAAAGTGCAAAAAGCCTCGTACATATGCAAATGATATTTAACTATCTGTATATGTAAGTATTCGTTTCGGTCAATGACTACAATACGTACATGAAAACGTTAGATGGGAGAGTCGCATGGACAGTTATTTTAAAGCTTTCCGCATTATTTCGCAATTATTGTAATCTCACAAAACATGCACTGTTTTGGAACCAGCTCGAATTTTAATTACCACCATTTTGTCATATCCATATTTTAAATAAATTATACTTTCTGTGTACATTTATGTTCAATTATTTACCATAATGCGGGAAAATAATTTGTAAAAATGTATATCACAAACTCAAATTTTTTTCAACAAAATAATACAATTCCAAAAAATTTCTTTTTGTTAGTTTTTTAACAAATTACTTTAAAATTAGTTTGTTAAGCCTATTTTTATGTTAAAATCTTTTCTTCAAGATGAATTTCGCAGTTAAAAATTCTATTTTCAGCAGAAACAAATGACAAAATCAATTATTCAGTTTTTTGTAAAGATGAACTGTTGTCTGAAAATTAACGAAGTTAATTTGCATAAAAATTGTTTGCATCGACGCTACAAAATCTGTTCCTTTTATGAACAAAAATAACAAAAGAAGTCAATGTTAATTTGTTCAACAAAATTACGTTAATTGAAACGAAAATATTCCTAAACGCAATCGAACTAAATCCAAAGATACCCGATTTTTAACGATCGGCTGCAAACTAAATCTCTGTATAGAAAATGTAACTGAGTTGCTTAAAATTACATTTCAAACCTCGAAGAAGAAGGCAAAGAAACGAGAATGAAAAAAACAGATTCACGGAAGCTTTACTGGCGGCAAAATTATAATCCAGGAACAATGAATAAAAATGTTACATATGTATTGCGGTTATCGTGGCTTATCCCCGTTCGCATCTCTTATTATATTCCATTGTCTTCTTCAAAGAACGTTGTGTCCTTTTTTTTCTTTTCATGTTTTATTCTTTTTTCATCATTACTCGAAGCCATTCTGCTTCAAGGTGATATCAATTTGGCGGATTTATTTATATTACATTTGTTCACGCACATGTGCAGTCAATCCCAGAGCCAGTTATGATCCTTAAAACTACTTTTTAATTGTCAGAAGCACCATGTTGCAAATGATGACATACATCATCCGTTTTGCCACAATAGTTGCTGTCATAAACTTTATAGCTTGATATGTCAGGCTAATTGTGTTATGATTAACGTGATGGCCTTTGAGCTTTCTGTATTTGCATATGATCCCAAGTCATATGACAATTTTGCATTGTAACGTCAGATACAAAATACATTATTTTGTATAATATTTAGTTTGAATTTTAAAATAAACAAAAATGTCAACAATAATTTTGGACATTTAAATATTGAAAATCCAATATATTAGTTGAACAAATTATTGCCAATTTTCTACATTCTGATTGGTCGTTTCATACAAATTGTTAAATATACAATTTTTAACTTTGCATATTTGGAATCAGGACAGAAAAACACTTAACTGTCCTAGGGCGAAAAAGACCACTTTTCTCGCCTCGGAATAAAGCCTTTCGCTCTTCGAGCAGTGAAGTGCTTTTCCAGCCCTAATCTTAGGTATGAAAAGCTTTGTACAAAACAACATCTTTAAGAATATTTAAATATCTTGCATTTAATGAAAAAAATTCAAGAAATATATCATCTATACAATTCACAAATATATTCATTTCCCTCGCGGTTACAAACCTCGCCTTCAGCTCGGCTTGTAAACTTCGCTCGGGAAAACGAATTCCCGATCTCATTTACCTTGTTGCGTAATGTACTATTTTTGCCCTCGGACACAAGAGTGGTTTTTATTTCGCTCTCCGGACAGTAAAGTGTTTTTTCTACCCTAATCTCAGATATGAAAAGCACTCTAATATACTAATTTTCCAAACAATAAATTAAATGAAATGTGATTGTTTTTGTTACAGAGAAGCATAAGATGCGTCAACGCTGAGAGCTGATTGGTGTCTGATTAAAGACACCTTGGAGTTGTTGGTCAGCGAAAACGAAACACTGTGGGAAAGAAAGAAAGCGGCGGGGGATGAGCCGAGGTTGGTGTTGGTGGGCTGCCGGCTTTGAACAATCTTTGAACAAGCATGTTCCGCTCAAAAATCCGTATACACACTTGTCAAGTGATCCTGTTTACGTCCCTGGTTTGGTTTCTGGTGGACGTGATGGTGCTCATGTTCTACTCGGACTATATCGGCAGTTCGAATTGGGGATGCGCCGATAGCAAACAGCAACCGCTCAGCACCGATGTTGAGCTGCCAAAAACTTTGCCACTGCATCGAGTGCCAAGACAAGACGAAGCGGACGAAATAGAAGATGACTCTAGAAGGTCCGACTTAGGATCTGTATTTTATATTTTATATTCATTTATTTGTTTTAAATCAATATTAAGTCTTAAAAATATAAACATTTTTGTTTATTCATTTATCATATCAAAAGTTCTTGTAAATTACTATCTATTTTTAGACACTATTATCAAAGTTAGCAATGTTTGTAAATCTATCTATGCATATAAATAATTGTTGCATTTAATTTTGCTTAGAAAAGTAATCTTTAATTAAACGATTACAAAACGATACGAAAGTTTTTCATCTTTAAGGTAAATATAAATTATGATAAACTTTTAGGTCACAAGGCGTTAGCGTTTATATTTAGTACATTGAATTAAATTTGCAATGTTTTGTAGTAATATAAATTAATTAATGAAGTAAGTCAATATACTAAATAAATAATTTATTTTTAAAAATATTAAATAAAAGAAGATATTTCCATACTTCACTTTTCTGAATATTTTTCGAATCCATCATTTATCTTATATTATTTTTTTTTTCTTTAAGTTTTATTTTGCACTGAAATTCAGCAAACGATTAAAGTCTTATAACCAATTTAAAAAATGTTGAAAGCATCTTTAGAAGTATGGCTCGATAATGTATTTCATGCAAAAATGAGATTTTCATTAAAACAAACTTGCTAATCGAGGCAGGCACTTAATCTGATGAAATCTTCCGTAAAACTATGGTTGTATGTTTAAAATGGATTTCCATACTTTAAGACACATGAAAACAAAAGTATTTGCGCAACTGTTCGTGACACATTTTGTAATTTAACTTTCGTTAGTTAGAAATTCATGAGTAAATACGTCAATTGCTTTAGTTTATTTATTAAATAATATCAGACTTTTTTGCAAAATGAAGTTTATTTATTTGAAAGTAAATGGAAACTTGTTATTAAAAGAGAAAACTAGATTTTACTTTTTGTATGTAACTAAGTTTTCAAATTAAACCAATAATAGTGCAATTTCAAGAAATTAAACAAAAATAAAAATTATTCTGTAATCAATTAATCATGCAGTTTAATAGTTACGTAATATGATTTTTTAATCTTTAGTACTATCTTTCATTATTTATATTAGTCACTCAAAGTGGTTTTATAACAAAAAATTAATTTTTCAATTGAACAAAAAATATAAACAATTTGTTCCAAGCAAAATTAAAAATGCACGATTGAAAATGTAAGCTTTATTTTTCATTTTTGTTAGAAGGAAGAAAACGCCGCAGGTGCTGATGCATGAATATTGCACATAAAACAATTGAAAATAATATTCCAATCATTTCACTTCTTGTAATAAAGTTATCTTTTATTTTCTCAGATGACTAAATAACAATATTTCTACCGAGAATAAATAGTAATTATTTATTGCTATTACGTAATGTTATTATATTTACAAGACAAAGTTCTATGTAAATTAGATTGGTTTTTAAATATTATCGTTATTTATATAATTAATTATATAATCAATATCTATACTAACTGGAATCTAGTAATCATTTTTCATTTCTCGATAAGATTTATTTTTATCTACTTCATTAAATCTTATATAATATCATGATATATATAATGTTATAATGAAAGCATTGACAATATAAATAAATAAATAAATATATTAATGTTTCAGATATAAAAAGTCGGAGCTGCACCTATGGCGACCAGCGAAGGTGGTACGTGAGAACAAGGGTGCACCCGGAGAGTTGGGTGCAGCTGTACATATACCCCCGGAGCTGGAGGCCAAACAGAAGGAACAATTTAAGCTTAATCAATTCAACTTACTTGCGAGTGATATGATATATTTGAATCGATCGTTAAAAGACGTACGACTCGTAGGCTGTAAAACGAAGAGATACAGCAAGTACCTGCCAGACACCAGTATTGTCATCGTCTTTCACAACGAGGCCTGGAGCACACTTTTGCGTACCGTTTGGTCTGTCATCAATCGCTCACCCAGAGCTTTGCTCAAAGAAATCATTCTTGTTGACGATGCCAGCGAACGCGGTTAGTTAATAAAATATTTTGAAAAAACTTAAAAAAAAAAAAAAAAAAAAAACCTTAAAGAACCTATAAAATTATTCAAATGATGAAAAAACCACAATTTATAATTCCAAAATACCACAATGCATAATGACTACAATTTGTTCAACGACTCTGTTCTTTTCGCTAAAAGACCGTAAAGTCACACTACAGAATCGCGACAAGTCTGATGTTTGCTCAATCATTCCTCAAATGCAATTAACGCATGTCGAGTAGTCGCTTTGAACTTGCGACGTGAAAATGAAAAAATACAAACTTTAGCGCAATGTTTGCTTAATTGGTGCTTTCATGTAATTAGGCTAATTGCATCGTTGACAAAGAGAAATGTAATGAGTTTTGTGTTAAAATCCCTTTTTTTCACCCTACTGAAAGCACCCAAAATTATCACGGATCATTTCATGACTGCACGCGTACGAAAATAATACGACATATTGTAATTTGAAATGTTGGATAAAATATTAAATACGTTATTTGCATCGTTATTCAGTTGTTTATTTTACATTATAATTTTGAATATGAAACTTTATCTTGAAAATGTGTACATAACAGGCTAATTAGCATTTATTCTGTTTGTTTTGTTGTTGCATGTGATTTATTGCAGACTATCTGCAGAAGAAACTGGAGGATTATGTGAAAACTCTGCCGGTGCCGACTTATGTGTATCGCACGGAAAAGCGCTCGGGGCTAATTCGTGCGAGATTGCTTGGCGCAAAGTACGTGAAAGGCCAGGTGATCACGTTTTTGGACGCACACTGCGAATGCACCGAAGGCTGGCTCGAGCCTCTGCTCGACAGGATAGCCCACGATCGTAAAACCGTCGTCTGTCCGATTATTGACGTCATCAGCGACGATACATTCGAATACATCACTGCAAGCGACTTGACTTGGGGCGGATTTAATTGGAAATTGAATTTTAGATGGTACATTCAATTATTCTTCTCTCTTTCTTCCTCTTTCATTTTGATGAAAAATAGTGCAACAAGGGAGATACAGAAATTAATTTACGATTTCATTTGTCTTGTTGCGTACGATATTTTTCGTTATGAGGGAGAGAAAATATTATTTTCCTCTCTCTAGGGAGGAAAATAACACTTTTTCTCTCCGAATAATGTTCTCACACGTCGAAAATATTTCTTTTCGTATCTTAAAAGTGGGATGAGAGTGGCATTTTTTCTCCGTCGGAAGGGAAAGTATTTTGATCTCTTAAATGACATTATGGAAGACTAAATTCTCTTACTACAATTTTTACTATAAAATACCGATGAACTTCGCGAATAAAGTCGTATGTCGGTGCACTATTGAAAAAAGACCTACCTATTTTTATATCTACCTATATCTATCTTTTTATATAGAAGATTTTCAACGGTGCAACGACATAGAACTCTATTCGTTGACACATTATAATATTTTGCCATATCAACCTTTTGCTACTTTTTTCATACAAATATATATCTTCTTAGTATATTTATTTATTGATTTATTTTTATTAATACATTAAACACAATTTAAAACATAAAATGATATAAAGCAAACTTTGGAGTGAAATGTACAAATAAGCTTTTAAAATATTTTAAATATAATTAATTTAAATATAATTGATAACAATAGTAATAATAGCAATACGATTTATTTAACGTACTCGATTATTACATTGTAATCTCCGCTTTGATTCACTGCATATTCAGTTAATTACCATAATTGTATCAAAAAATAATATTACGAATTAATTTTGTTGAAAATAATAAAATTAACGAGCAAATTAATTTAGTCGTTTGTGAGTATCTGTGAATAAATATCATAATGTACGAATAGTTGAGTGAACACACATACATATACGCACAAAACGATCCGCAAGCAGCAAGAGAATAAATATAGTTGAATTCCAGCTAACATCGACTTATGAACGAAATTAAATTCTATTGTATTATTGCTTCGAATTGAAATACCTCATAATTGTAACTATGATTTTATTAAAATTTCAATTAAACGAAAATCAATTAAAACTTTTGTATATTGCAAACAAAACTTACGTTGATTTTTTTGATTTGCTGCTTGATAAACATATCAAAAAAGGTTGAATCTTGATAAAAAAATGTAATTCATGTGTTATAATTAATTAAATGTTGCAGTGTTTTATACTACTTTTTTACAATTCTTATTTATTTTTTACTTATCTGAATGTCGATTTTATATTTGAACTTAAATTTTATAAACCTATATTATTAAAAACAAATCTTATAAATATATGACAATCATGTATAAATTTATCACAATCATTCGAAACGAAATAATTGAACTCCATTTCAATGATTGCCTTTTTCAACTGTATGCGACTCGTTTTAAAATATTGAATAAATATTAACAATTTGGTAATGCTTTTTTATTACAACGTGTCAAACGTATTGATAACGTGGAAATTCCTGGAAATGTATTGGAATTTCGTGTATATATATAACGTATTGGAATTTTACTGAACAAATTGTGCATGCTTTTGTTCTGTTTTTCGGTGGAAAATAAAAAAAAAATTATTTTATTTAACTTTAATTTCAACTTTGACATTTAATTAGAGTAATTTGAAGTTGCTCTTACTCATTTTAATTTTGATTAATTGAATTCAATTGGCAAAAAGGCGCAATTAGTGACATTTCAAAATCAAAGTTAATATTTGTCGAAGATTTTAATCATTTAAATAAAAATTCTGCATTTTTAAAACATACACATGTTAATATTTATTTTATGCAAATTATTATGCTTTTTTTGTAAATATTAATTAAAAACTATTAAACAAAAAGTTGATATTAATATATTTAATGAACAATCAATATAATGCACCCATAATAAACCCTTTATGTTGAATGTGCTCTAATTATATTAAATGCATATGTTTCAACTTTGTATAAAAGTACTCAGTATTTTGTTTGTATATTTTTTATTTTATTGAAATATTTATAACATTTTAATTAAATCAAAGAATAAAAATAAATCATTTATCTGATATATATTAATTAATAATTAATTGAATGTACAGGTACCGAGTAGCACAAAGAGAAATGGACAGAAGAAACGGAGACAGAACTTCACCCTTGCGGACACCAACTATGGCCGGAGGTCTCTTTTCCATAGACAAAGAGTACTTCTATGAATTGGGTGCCTACGACGAGGGCATGGATATTTGGGGTGGCGAGAATCTCGAAATGAGCTTCAGGGTAGGTTATTCCCACTTGTTCCACATAATCATTCATTATGACGCAAAATTGTTTCCTTCCCGTCGTCTCCTTACTTCTTTTTTTTATTTCCTTTCGCGTACTTTTCAAAGCAATTCAACTGTTCGCTTTTTTTTAAGGCAGTTTAAAGAAGGATTTCAATTATATATCTTCTTTCGATGAATTCTTCTGATCGATTCGGTATTTCCTATTGTTTGAGGTACGAAGCAGAATTAATAATGAGAATTACAAAAAGATTACAGACATTTTCTGAATGAATAAGAAGCAATTTTCTTTCGTTAGATTATTATCATTTTCGTTTTGCTTTTTTTTACAAATTACAAACCATAGCTATTACAAAGTTTATAAAAAAAATACTATATTATATATATATATATTATTCAGAAAATCGTTTTTTAAAAGGATTTTAAAGATAAAAATTGTAAATGTGTTTTAAATTTTGTAAAGTAATTAATTTTCTTAAAAATGAATAAACTTTAATAAATAAAAGTTAATAGTTAAGATAAATCAAATACGAAAATATAATTATTTGAAGTTGTTTAGAATAAAATTTGAAAGCGTGTAATAAGTGGAAATAATCAATCGATCGCAAAGTTATTTTAACAATTAATTATCCTTACCGCTTCTTAGTCCGTTTAATAAGAAAGCACGACAAAAGGGATTTCATTTAATTTACATTTCTTCATTAAAAGATAATATAATCATTAAATATTTCGTTTTAACTTGATATAACTCTCGTAACTTTTTAACGTGAAACTATTTAAATTACAATTCCTTCGATCTAATAACAATTATTATGATATTATAAAATAATAATAAAACATTAGTTATTTGGAATAAAAATTTTAGAGAAACTGTTACTTTTTAAGGAAATGTAACTTTAGATGAATTTAAATAAAAAGTTAGGCAAACCTTCTTTAAATTGCTTAAAACTTTTTTTCAGTTTTTTAAAATTCTTTGCACGATAAACAATATTGTAATTTCTTGTCGTGCCTTTTTCTGTTAAAAGCAAGTAATTTTTATATTTTGGGTTTTTCACAATTATTAAAAAAAAATAAAAGTATTTTTTTATTTTCTAATAACTTATTATAGATATATTGTTTATCGTTTTAGTTGAATTTAGGAGCAAAAAGACGTATTTATTCCTTTGACTATTGAAATTAAATAATGAAGATTATTGATAGATTGCGAAAGGTTGACAGTAATTGAAGTTAAAAATCAACGTATCACAACATTTCATCGACGAAATTGCATATTTTATGGATCGAGCGTGGTTCGCGCTGGTATTCTTGTGTAAATTAGCTAGTTCCTTATAGGTGTGGCAATGCGGCGGTATTTTAGAAATCAGTCCGTGTTCCCGAGTGGGACACGTGTTCCGGGACAAGAGTCCGTATACGTTTCCCGGAGGAGTTAGCAAGATTGTGCTACACAACGCAGCTCGTGTCGCCGAAGTCTGGATGGATGAGTGGAGAGACTTTTACTATGCGATGAACCCAGGTTAGAGATAACGCTGTTTGTCGAATGTGCTTTCACATCAAATTTTGCTTAATGCGACCCAATTTTTGGCCAGATTCAAATTTTGTATCTTTTAAATCATTTTTTAATTTCCATTTCAAATTGTACGTACTTTCAAGGTAGTTCTAGCATTATTATTAAATATATAGTAAAAAATATAAAAATCATAAATAAAACTAATGACTAGGACTATCTTAATTAATACAAACTAATAATACAAAATTGTCAGTCTACTTTCGGCAAAATGAACACTTAAATTTTAGTTCAGCAAATTTTGAAATTCATTTCTACGAATAAACTTTATAAATAATAACGTTAATAATTAGTTGAGTTAAATTATTATTATGAAATGTTATGATGATATGAAAATATAAAAAAAACGAAAAATTAATGTTTTCAAATTTGCTGGTTTGCAATTGGTTTTCAGTGCCGTCAATAGCTGATGATTGTTCATACATTATTTGGCAAAGTAGTAGCTCATTTAAGAACAGTTTATTCGTTTGTTAACAGTTGTGTGTATGTATGTGCGTATATTTCTCATGATTAAGTATTAACAAACTGACCTCTATCTTATTTCGTTAATTTTTCATATTCTTGTAATCATTGAGATTAGTTTTAAAAGTAGCATTAACAAACTCTTGACGGGTATCTGATAGATCAAATTTAATTAAATATTAGGTTTGACAGGGAATGCAGCTTCTTTAATAACTTCGTTCATACTTTTTTCTCTACATTTTTGCTATTTTAATTAAAATGCAATATATTTTTTCTAACACGTGCATCGAAAACAAATTTTTACTCTCCCTCGAGAGGGGAAGAATTTTCATCGTTCAGATGACATAATGAAAGATTAGTTTGTCTCCCTAGGGTTGGAAAACAGGGATAGATAATTATTTTTCGCCACATGGTGACAGAAAATGCAGTTTCCATCTCTAGAGGGTTTTAAAGAAACTGCATTTTCTGCTACCTTGTGGCGAAAAATATCGTTTGCACCATGAAAATTAAAAGAAAATTCTTTCCTCGTGCGATTACAAACCTCGCCTTCGGCTCGGATTGTAAACTTCGCACTCGGTAGCGAATTTTCTTTTTCATTTCCCTTGGTGCAAAATATACTATTTTCTCCCTAAAGAAAGAAAGTGCCATTTTTTTTACTTTTCGAGGGAAACCTTTTTGATGCACTTGTGAAAAAATAGTATATTCCTCAACTAGGGAGAAAAGTTACCGTTTCTAGACGAGTGTGAGGTTTGATGCACGAGCCGAAGGCGAGTGCGAAAATCTCACACGAGTTGAATCGACAATTTCTCCCTAGTTGAGGACGATATTTTTTTTCACCAGTGTATTGGAAAGGTCCTTTTTTCCTCAAAAAATGGGATAAAAGTGGCACTTTCCCTCCAGAGGGATGGAAAATAACTATAGTGATGGAAAGTAACTATTTTAAAAAAATGTGTTTCACTTATTTAAGTTATACAAAGTTTTCCTCCCGAGGGAGAAAAAGTGGCACTTTCGTTCCACTTTTGAGGGAAGAAATAGATATATTCGTTGCTAGGCGTGAAAGCGCCTCCTCATTGTGCTGCCGAACGGGGATTGGCTAACCGAGTGAAGCGAGGTTAGACTCCCCGCTTCCCTTTTCACGGCCGCTTTTTGCCATGAAAAGCAGTACTTTTATCAAGAAAAGACTTATTTTCGATACACGTGTGAGAAAAAATATCTTTCGCAAAAAAGGAAAAATTGCCGATTTAACTTATATGAAATTGCTACACTTGTCTAAAATCGATAAGATTTCCTCCTATTTGCGGAATATACTATATATTACAATAAAAATATACATTCGAACTTGTGAGGAGTTCTGTTTTGTTTTTCTTTATAGTCTACAAGAAGTCTGAAAGCAGGACTCCTCATAAGTTCTACTATAATTCATAATTGTTATATCTAATGATAGTAAAAGTAATACATTATGTCAAACAAGCAAAGAACTGGCCATATCGTGGATGTTTTTTTTTTTTTTCGAAAAGTGCATCGATTTTATACATATCAAGTACCGTAACACGTATGCACTTTTGACAAAACGTACAATGATAATTTATTTCCAAATTAATTAAAACTTCATTTAAAAGTTCTTATGACGGTTTTTTAATTGTTGTTTTGAATGCAAAATACCGGTTTGGTTTATTGTCTTAACCACTCATCCATTTGACTGGACTAATAAAATGTGCTTGTCACAAATGTTTTGTCATGTTTCATTAATTAGCATTGCAGGGCATTTAGCAGCCGGACGGTGCTCTTTCGCTCTCTTTTTCTCACGTTTCGATTAAATATGTTTAATCACATAACAATGAGCGGCGTTATGTTTATTCAGAATTCGTTTATTGTTAGGCTAACTTTTGTTCGTTTGCTAACGTACTAACACAACTTGAGTTGGTTAGATATGGATGTGTGGTGGCACGTTGGAAATAGCGACGTGCTCGCATGTCGGGCATGTGTTTCGTAAGTCAACCCCGTACACCTTCCCCGGTGGTACCAGCAAGATAGTCAACCACAACAATGCCCGTCTCGCGGAAGTTTGGTTGGACCAATGGAAATACTTCTATTACAACATTAATCCAGGTAGAATTCACGCCCGAGACCGCTAGAGATTCCGAACAGTCTGTTTTGTGTCTGTCTATCACGTTTGTGTACTTATTTTCTTCAATAGATGTATTTTTGTTTCCTTTTCTTTTTTTTGTGTATATAAAATTACTTGTACAAATTGAACATATGTGGGAGAAGTCAATTCAAAGTCAAATATAGTGCAACAGAGTCAGATATTGAACTAAATGTAATTATTTGTACAGCTATATTCCTATTTTTATATCCGATATACCTATGGTATTCACTATAGAGCTAAAAGTCCATCGCCTTCTAGTGGTGAAAAATGAAATATTCAATAACGTGGAAACTGACTGAACTGCACAGATTAAAAAAATAATAAAAATAAAAGTGAAACGTACGATTGATGAAAAAGTTCACTCAGTTTCTACCTTATTGAAGATTTAATTTTTCACCATCAGAAGACGATAGATTTTTAATTCCATAGCGAATAGTCTTCGTCCATAACCTTCAACAGGACTGTTGCGCTATCTATCAAGTGTGATAATAGACTTATATCTGAATTAATTTTTCATTTATATACATTATATACATATTACAGAATTTATAGATTGGGCCATATCGTGTGTTAAATTTATAGAATAAATTAATATAATATTAATTTTCGTTAATGAAAATCAACGTTCAAAATCAATGTTCTGAAAATTTAATTAAAAAATTATAAGTAAAAAGTAACATGCGATTTTGAATTGTTTACTCCATATTTTCAGTCTGTATGAATAACGATTCGAAGTGTGTAGAAGTAACTTATATTTTATAGCCGATATGCAAAACAAATTTTTTTTTATCAAGTTTGTATTATTTCCTTAATTTTGTATTAAAATTTAACCAATATTTGTGGTAAACATTTTGCACTATATTACTGTACAAACTAATTATCGTTTTATTTGCAAAAACAGAAAAAAATAATATAAAAAAACGTACAATCAGTAATATTTAGAAAAAACTTTTTTTATAGACTTATAGAATATATAAATTTTTCACAAAAATGCTTCTTTTTCGTTCAATCGTTTTAAAACACTTTAAAAAAATAAAGAAAATAATAATTTAAGAGAATTTACAAAAAATAACAAGATTGAGATACATAAAGAAAACAAATATTTTAAAAAATGTGAAAAATGATTGTAATTATATACGGAAAAAGTGTTAGAAGATAGAACACTGTACGTGCTCTCGATTGAATCGGAAGCAATGAATGACAGACTGTCTGGCGGCATCCGCACGTATAAATACGAATACCCGTGACTTTGCACGAGCATCCAGCATGCCAAGCGGCTATTCCTCGTGTGTTCCTCTTTGCTTTTCGCTTCGACTATCCTACTCTCAACTCTTTTGCCTACTTTTATCAGATACCCGTTACACGTACTTCTGAACTTGAATCGAACATCCTTATACGTCTCATCATCACCACTTAACACACCTTATTATTGTTCTCGTCTTTGCATATTTCATTTTCCTCTTTGCTACATTTTAGAATTGCTTGCTACACTGAGAAAATGATATTACAATAAATGTTCATTTTGCAATTTAATTTTTTTGCTGTTACAGGAAAAACTTTGCGTCCACATTCGATAGTAATTATAACTTTGAAATTTAATTCATACTAAAATTCGAAAAACGCCATTGTTTACATGCTACAAATGAATTACATTGTTGCCAATTTTCAATTAGTATCCCGGCAACCGAAAATCTATTTAATTCTTTTTAACAGATTTTATCTTAATTGTATGTATGTCTATTTTACGATTTAAGTAGACTTTTTTAATTGCATCAAACGGATGTATATGGCAACTAATGAAAAATTAGAAATTAAACTTGAATAACTTATCGTTAAATTGTATTAACTCGTAAATATATAATGTAATAATGCTAATTATTACATCATAATCTTTTTTCATTGGTCGTCTTTTAAATCCATCAGATTCAATGTTATGTTTTATTATTCAATATATGTTACATATATTATTCAATATATGTAATTATTAATAATAATTAATAATTATCAGTTTTCAGGCTGATTGATAATTCTAGTAATATTCGTTTACCTTTTAAAATAAATTTAAACATTTTTTAATTTTTTTAATAAAAATTTTCTCTTTTAAAAATTAAAAGAGAAAATCAATGTATGATCTTAAAATTTAATTCTAATATTTAAAATAAATGCAATTTAAAAAATCTATAATGTCGGTAAATAGTGTTTTGACATCCTCTTAAGGTGATGGCGAAGCTAAAATTATCGACATTACAGATTTCTTAAATTAAAATTAAATGAACAATTTAAATTACATTTAAAGACCAGAGCGCCATTCTCTCACTTTTTTTACACGTTTTGATTTATATAATATGTTATTTGAATATATATTTTAAATATATAATGATTTTTCGTTTACGA
>JABFPJ010001680.1:0-23840 GCA_022817425.1 Gryon sp. ZL-2020 | reverse complement strand
AAGTTTTATACGTTTTGAATATTTCGTTAAAATCATTCCAAGTCTTCTCCTTTGTTTCATTAAGAACGCTCTTTCAGATATATATATACAAAGCAACGTCTGATCTTGAAACGGGCTCCACTTTTATTGCCAACTTGGATTAATCAAAATTAGAATATTCATATACAAATAATCGCTGACAATCGCACAAAAGCAATCGCTAAATATTGTTTGACAGTTAGTTTCTTATTAATGGAGGTCATTCAAGTTGTTCAATTAACGTGCGCGCATTATTCAATGAACACAATTAATTATTCGAGAATACGGGCGCAATTGTCTGCCATTTCTTTTATTTCTTGTACGTCTCAAATTGATTTTTTTTATCGTATTTTTCGTCTCACTTTTTCTGGCATGTTTCATCAATGTATTACAATTTTAATACTGCGATCAATATATATTCAAATTCAAGCGTGCTTTCAAATCATCATTCGATATCACACAAAAATGACAACGAAAATTTACGTATAAATGAACGTACTACACGCGTATCCGTCAGATCATCTTCAATGTGCCATATTGATTGTATATTTTCTAATCTAAAGATAAGATTTTCATATGCCGTATAATACTAATTTTAATATCAACATCTTTCAGTGTTCATCGGATCTTGAGTGTGTTGATCCAGTATATCTTATACCGCTCTAGCAAACTATTTTCCGGTTCAATGTGATAGGACATTATGGGATATTTTTTTTTTTTTGCACTTTCGTTATAATTTTTTCTGAGGCTTCATCTTTTAAGTGAACTAATGCTCAGGTTTTCAATCTCGTTTCGCAATCAAGTCGCGCTTAGAAAAATATATGCACGACCCAACAAAATCAATAGTTAAAAACTCAAATCTCCTGTCACTTTGCGCTATTATATAAGACGGTAACTAACGATTATTTATTTGTACGTGCAAAAAAAAGTTATTGGAAAAAGTTCTGTATACTATCTAGGAATCAAGAAGAATTGTGTCACATAATCCAAAAATGCCTATATAAATATAATATCCCTAGTAAGAAATTATTAGGGTAAACGTAGGTTATTTTAAGGGCCTTCCAAAAGCAAGCCCAGTTTTTATGATATTTAATGGCAAAATTACAAAGGCCTATATAAGGCTAATAAAGTTATGCGTAGGGTTCTTATATTTTGTATGAAAATAAAAAAACTAGAATAAAAATTTTCTATATATAAAATAATAATATATAAAATATATACAATGTCTCTGAAATAGATTTAATTATGATAAAAAATATGATTTATTATACAATTTACATTTATTATTAGAGATAAATTAAAAAGTCTTAAAAAATTGTGCTATATTTATAGTAAAATTTACTTTAAATATAGTAAAATGTACTCTTCTTAAATTGGTATAGAAATGTTTTCAATGTGTAACCCGATACGTCTTGACAGTATGGTACGATAATGTTTCTTATAATTCTAGTAAATATTAATAAATCTTTTTTTGCACGTATACGTGCAATGTATACAATCAATTTTCTAACTTTTGCCTCTTCTAATATCAAAATGTTGTTTACTGTATCATACTGTTTGCGCCAGTGCCGAGATTATGCTGACACTATTTAAATTATGACATTTGAAATATATGCACATCGTAATATCGCTATGCGTCGTTGTCACATTAGTATCAACTATGAATTGTAAATAATATTTCACACTTTGGTTTACATTTTCACGAAATATTTCAGAAAGTGATGGTGTGCATTCATTAAAAAGCTTTCTAGATAACTCTAAATAAATACGATTATATTCTGTCTCGCCTTCCTGAGCTCTATTTTTTGTATACTTTCTCAACATGTTTCATTACCACCCTCCTTCTTAGCTCCTTATTTCTTTTCTTTTCTTTTCTTCTCTTCTTCTTTTTTTTCCAAACTGCAGTTTTTATCTTCTTTACTCACAAAAAACGTTCATCCCGTAAATACTCTTCCGCACTCAGCAACGGCATAAAACAAATTAATGAACGACTTTTTCAAGGACGTCTTAAGTCAAATCATGACAATCCTTTTCACGATAGCCGCAAAGTTTTAACGATGAATAATCATGCGTTGTTATGCCTCTTACGTAGACGACAAGATGAACTACCGCGATTCACGTCAAACATTATGTTTCGCGCCTTTGTTGAGTCTGATTATTATAATTTCAGTTTTATCTTTAAATTCATGATTATTTTTGTTCTTTCAGTGGAAAGATAAATATTTTAATCATCCCTTGCAAATAACTACAAATCATTAATTTTCAACTTGCAACATAAATTCAAAATTTTGCCAATATTTCATTTTCTGTTGTTTGCACAATTTTTCAAATGTTCATAAATTAAGTTTATAGAACATTTATTTTTGTGTATAACATTAATTATTATTAATAAGGATTGTACACTTTTTAGACCGTTTAAATTATTTAGGCTACTTAGTTACGATGAAATCGATATGATTTATGTTGACTCTGAAAGGTTTTTGAAATTAAGATCTTATGTATTGTGTTACTATATATCTTCGTCATGCTCGCATCAGTACTCAATCAAAATCAAGGACTAGCATTAACAATAGTTTACCGTGCATAATCTGATCAAATATTATTGACACAAAACATCAAAGTGATATGAGAAACTGCCCTTTTTTCTTTCTCTTTTTTTAGGTTTAGATCAGGCCACGGTCGTATCACTAATATTCAGTCGATATTATCGAAACTACTTTTAGAATAATCCTTCCAATATCAGAGCAGCATTTTTTGATCAAGAAAATAACAATATTTTAAGACAAAATGTTGGATTTATTATTTCAACAAGTAATTATATTCAATTGAAAAAAGCAGTAGTAAATAAAAACAGGTTTTAGGATAGAATTCCTCGTTAAATCCTAATTATCGCAATTTAATAGTAAATTCAACTTCACCCTCGCGTGAAAAGTGTAAATTTACTTTTATCATTAAAGTGTTTCAATTACAGCAAAAAATATGATCTTTTTAATTACAAGTTACGTCTGATAAATCATAATTTGTGCTACTAGTTTTTTTGTTGCAATCTAATGAATTGGCCATAACATAAACCGTAGAATTTGAGCATAAAAATCGATTAACTGAATACCAAAAATGTATTAATCACCCTAAAAGTTTTATGAATTGCTTCCGATAGATAAAAATCATAAATGTGAAATCAATAAGTTTTCCCCGCGTTTGAAATGATACTAAGTTTTTTGGATAACATGTCGCATTATTAATTTTATAAGTCTTATTAAGGAATAATTTATTCGATAAGTATGCTTCGTAATTGGAATTATATTCAGCCATTCAGCAGGTGCTACGTTGGATAGCTTTAAGGGACGGGTTTGTCTGATCAGATATAATCGTAGCCCAGAGAGACTAATCACACAAACCCACCGCGGCCTTGTTGCGTTTGGTAACTTTTTTCTCCACTCGGACTCGGTCTACGAGATAGAAACACTATTAAAACAAAATGAAAGAGAGATAAAAACGTTTTAGTTACTTCGAAATAACTCTTAAATACGAGAATTCAATATTAAAAGAAGAATTCTTTATTATTTTCGCCTTCTTTATGTCTTCTAAATGTAATCTGCAATTATTGTCTTTGTTCATTTTTAATTATAATAAAGGAAATTAATAAAATTCGTTTTATTTAACTTGCTTAATTATTCTTTAGTTTGAAAAAATGTTTAAAATTTGCAAAATTAATATATTAATTTCTTAGATAAGTTCAATTATAACCATTTTTCCGCGAAAGCAAAGGCTTCTTTTTTTTTTTTTTTTTCTTTAAATTAAAGATGTCACTGTCACGACTTCAAACTTATGAGGCAAATATTTTTATTGAGCTTTTTTGTGTCGACTTTTCATTTGATGAAATTCCAAACATCTTTATTAAACACAATTTAAGAAAATATCATAAAAGTAATGTTTATTGTATTACGTTGTTATCTTCCGGGTCGTGAATATATCTTATAATCTCTTAGTTCTAAAACTAAAAGAAAAGAAAGTGATTAAAGTCAACGCAATAATCTTTGAAAAAAATTATGAGCTTTTAAAGTTAGTGCTGCATTTTTGTGGATTCAAGTCTGCTTTAAGGTAACTTGATCAAAGAAAATTAAATGAAGTCGTTTTCTATTGATTAAAGTAAATAAACGGAATAATTTACTCACTATTCATTAATGATTTTCTCGAATGATACAAAAGAATTATGAAGATTTTGATGAAACTACTGTTTAAATCCTTGGAATAAGTTTAAAATTATGTCTCAATGAACGGTAAAAAAAAGGAATAATACAATTTATCTGAAGATCCCTCGAAAATTAAATTATTGCAATTAAATGTAATTATATTTATTTCAAAATAAAGCCTTATTTATTACATCAGAATAATGATTGCCCTTCTTTTCCATCTGCCAAGTTAAATATTGAATTTCAATTCATTTTCAATTTAATGTTGACTACGTTTGCATCAATTCGAGTTACGAGCCAATATGAGCGACATTTGGCTCACACAGTACGAGCTTACAATTTGTTAATAAGACGATAATAATATTAATGACGAATTTATGATTAACTTTCCTTAATAATGTAAAGTCGATATGTGTATAATTATAAAACACATTAATTCCTGATAAACATTTTTATTATAATTTCGACGCATTGATAAAATGGAGTTAATTAAGTTAAGTATGTATATGTAAATGAACAGAAGATGTAACAGAACAAAAAATGGGTGATATCATTTTTGTACAGGATCCTAACAAGTTTTTTTTTCTTTTTAATAGTTTATTTTTAACGACGCAAATTTCAGTCGCATTTAATCAATAGAATATAATAAAGTAAGCACTTAGAGGCAAAAGTTAAACGATGCAGTAATATAACCAAGTGTTACAAGTCAGTTATAAGTTCAGGCTTTTGCTTGTAAACACGTTAAGTAAATGTTGTAACATGGTTTCTCAAAATTGCCGTTTACTTCTGTTTAAAAGAACTTATTTTTCGAATGATAATTTCAAGCTATACAAATAAAACACATTCAACGTATTCTGTTAATTTTTTTCTCCCTCTGCTTATTATAAATAAAAATGTTTAACTGTATAAAATAAAACATTTCTTATGAGATAAACAAGCTAAATTGAAATGTAAATGTAGTTTATATAATACATTTTTATTCATAATTAAATACATGTTAACGTTGATTCAGTGCATATTAATGGTATTTACGTTACATTTGAAATATATTTTGCTATATAATTTTTAATGCAATATTTTCGCTCGAGATAATACATGTTGCGTTTTTTCCTTTTTTTTCAAAAAAATTATAGCAATAGTTATTGCGATGTACACTGAGAGCAAAAACAAATAAAAATTACCGTGCTTGTCATAGTAAACATAAGTAAGATTGTGGAAAAGGAAATAAATGTGTTGTTTAATTGATATTTTGTAGTGATTTACTTGACTATTTACATTTAGTCTACATCATTTTTAAGTAAAAGACGAACAATTTTTACCGTGCTGTTGTTTACAGTCTGTATTTAGGTATTATATGTAGTTAAGTTTAGAACAGTTTGGTGTGTTGTTGATAAGAAATGTGTGTTTTTCATTATATTTTATGTTTTACTGCCTTCAAATATTACCATGTTCGCACGGTAAATGTTTCGTACAATAATTGCTATCTATTTATGTTTGATTATTTGGATGAGTGAGTTTCCCGATACGACTTTTTTCATAAACAATGAAATAGTACAGTGGATAAAACAGCGGCCTAACACTTTGGAAACACGGGATCGATTCCCGGAAAAAGCGTTTTTCAATTAATAAATTTAAATTAAAAATAAATATATGTTATAAAGAAATCTTACCTTACTGGTACAACAAATTTGTTGTTTTTATCAGTTATTCTTATAATATTGTGAGGATAAATTATACCCTACTAGTAAGGTAAAATTTATTTTGTTTTGGAACTGATTTTACATCTAAAAGTTTCTCAAAATAAACCGGAAAAAAACGTAATGTTTAATGTTTACTCATTATTACTGATGTTTACTAAGTAACACGGTAAATTTAATGATATTTTCACTATATTTTTTATTTATTTTTTGGCTCAGTGTACAATTACAAGATTTATATACCTCTATTTTAAAAGATATACTGTTATTGACAATTTATTTATTAATAATGAACGTAAAAATAACCGTACTGTTATTGAAAGAGATAAGTTATAATACCACGTTATTGACAAATTACACAGCATTTTTATGTGGAAGATATAAGTCTTTGATAAATACGTAAGTCTAGGTGAATGGCATCAAATTTAAAATCACTTAAAAGAAGTGCTTTTCAGATTCTAGTTACGTTTACCGGAGAAATTCGATAATTTATAATTAACAAAGTACATTTTATAACGCACAATTTTTGTTTCCCCAGAAATATAAAAAAAGGATATTTTCAACAACAATCCAAAAGTTAATTACAAATCTCCATTTTTGTTACTTTTTAGCAATGAAATTTGCATTTTTATTATCGAGAGATAGTAATATAATTATGCACTGTATTTCCTGTTTTTGCTAATCCGACGAAATTAATAATTCAGGACATGTTATAATAAGAAAATGACATCGGTTGCAAACATTTTAAACGAAAATCTATGTTAAATAAAAAAATGTACATTTCCTCTAACACGCTATTGTACAATATCGCCTGTGAAGTCCCAATGACATCTATTGTCCGACTTTTTAAAGAAATTGACAATAGATATCTCGGGGATATTCCTTACTTTTTTTCGTAACGCCGGGGAAAAGAACCACATATAGTTGGTTGAACGGTACCCATCTTGAAAACGGTACTTGCAAAAGTGGAATTTCAAATTTTCTTCTCAAATAATACGAGGATAGTTTCACTCGCACGTACTGATTTGAACAGACAATCCAGTTTGAAGTGAAAACAAAATGTAAAAATTTTTGCAAATATTCGAACTTATTAAAGTATTCATATTTTCAACATTCTATTTTGAATATTATTTCGTTTGTTTTTATCTTATTTAAAATTAAATTATATTCATATAATATTCATGTACTTAGTCCAATATGTCATTGTAATATTAATGGCATTATTCTTTTTAAAAAATGTTCCAAAAATAATAATTTATCAAACGTCGATATTTTAGTTTGACAATTCTGAAAAATATTTAAATCAAATAAAAGTATAAAATTCATATTCAACAGAAATAGATATTTTTATTTAATCCACAATGTTTAGAGCATCAATAATGTTTTTCTTTTTTAGCCAAGCGGGTTTCAATCTGAGACGAAATAAATTAATACTAATAATATTCTATACATTTTTACGAACTTCCCTAAAAAAACAAGTATATTCCACACCAACAAAAATTATGTACTTAAAATTAATGTAAAAATTAATTTTAAAATGGTAAATTTTAGTAAGAAATAGTCATTTTTTATAAACAAAATTTAAATTATATTACTTTAAATATAAAAAATTTACTTTTCAAAAACTACTTCATTTTAAATAAAAATTACTACTTTTATTTTAATTTATACTATTTATATTAGTAATATTCATATTTTAGCGGCAATATCTATATTTCTTTCCATACAAGTTAAAAATTATTAAAACAATTCAAACGATTATAACGTATCGATTTTCAAGATTTTACAAACATTATTTTATTACAATATACTAAAGTCATTTAAACGTCTCGATAAAGTTGAGTGCATTTATTTAAAATCCATTGTAGTACACACCTATTGAATTAACTGATTACTTGTAAGTCTATTTTCAGTATTGCCAATAAAACTTTAACATACAAAGTTAATATTTATGCTTGATGACCTCATAGTTTACAATTTGATGAAAGCATACGTTCAATCACACATAAACTTTCATCCAAATTTAATTAATATCGCTTTGTAATTGTGTAAAAAGGATGTTTTTCTATTTACTTACTTATAACAATGCACCCCAAAAAATTAACACCCGATCATAATTAATTTGCTGTAGTAAAAACAAATATTGAACAATCGTCAGTTCTTATACTTTGACTGATTAATTTACTGATCTCCATCAAAGTGATCTATTTCAATAGAAAATGGAATACAAAACTGACAGAGATTCTAAACACCAAATACAAGAGAAATCGACGAAAAAGACTTTTGCAAACTTGTGCATCACAAACGCATAAAAATCGATTGAATAGAAAGTTGTTTGTCAGAAAACTGATTGTCAGTGTAATTATAAAAAATGCAGTTAAAAACTTAAAAAACTATAATCAATCAACAATTGTTAAATTTGAAAGGAACAAAAAATCATACTCCACAGTATACAAAATGGTTAAAGTAACATTCAAATCCAAATTTATACAATGAAATCAATAAATTTGAAACGCCGCAATAAATATTGATAATGGAGATGATGTTTTTGACAGCTGAAATATATACGTTGTAATATTTAAAACTCAGCGAGCGAAAAAAAAGTATCGCCTACTTTTTAAAATAATTCACGTATTGTTATCGATATATTTCTTATCCGCAATTGTGATCGCAAATTGTATATTAATATGATTTATGCTGATGATTTTACGATTCAACGTTAAAATTGATTTTTAAAATGTCAAACTGTATGGATAAAAATGAACTTTATTTGAACGCCCCCCCCCCATAAAAAGCACTTTCAAAGAATAACATTTAGATAATCTCACCTCAATTTGTTTTGCAGCTTCAGTTAAAAAAAAAGGTACACAGTTGAGTTTGAATTTCTAAACATAAAAAATGACCACCAAAACACATACACAAAAACTAACCAACATGTTGAAATTTTTCTGACAAACAAAGTTCTTCCCGACATTTCCCGAGTTTCTATATGAACATTGCACGTAAAATACTTTTCCTACTCAAATAAATGCTTCGTATAATTGAAATGTATTTTAATAATATCGTGTCGTGTAAAACTTCACGTGTTTAAACTACAAAGGTATAAGAATATATTTTTTTAATAAACTTTTCATTTAATATAATTGATATACGGAACTTTCCTTCTACCCTTTTTTTCATCAGTGAAAGGTATACATTGCGCTTTTTTAACGCTTTTCTAAATTTGCAATATATTTTTTATGGCTACGGTTATGTTCGTTTCATACTCGGATTTATAAATTAAAGAAAATAAGACACGTTACAATTATTTTCCAACACATTTTTACTACTTTTTTTTCTCTTTTGCTTCTCAAATTTAATGACAAATTTTATAGCGAATTATTATATTTAGTAATTATCAATGTTTCTAGTTTGTATAAACATTTCATCAAATTTCTCCTCGCAATCAATAAATAAGTTATTCGACAAGATCATTAATTTATTTACGTACTCTATGAAAATTCAAATTCATATCAACAGTCAATATTTGCATTATAATACATTTAAATTTCATTGAACAATATTTACTTATTATATTAGTTATTTTATTTTTACGTATATTATGCAACACATGATTAATTCCCAACTTTTGTTTAGCTGCATTTTTCGACAAAATACAGAGTTTCGTCGTAAGATGTGTGTTAATCCATCAACCAAAATGCTGGTCTGAAAATCACAGGACAGGAAAAAATGCAAAAATAATGCATCATGAAAAGACAAGAATAAAAAAAAGGAACATTGAAATAAAAGATTTAAAGTATTAATTAATTGTACGATAAACTATGTTAAAGTTGGTGTTAGCCAACACTCCATTTTAGTCCTTCTCATGTACGTTTTAATACCACTTTCTTTTATTACAGAAATCCTATCCTAATATTAATTAAAATTCTTTGATAAAAATAACGCAGCTTATTTCAAATTAAATATTTATTCTTATTAAATATTTGCTTACGTTTGAACTTTATCGTTATGTAAATGTAACTCTTTCATTCTTACCAAAAACCTGAATATACATCCTTAATTAGTTCCAAAACTATGCGGTTTAATCTTTGAAAGCAAATTTGATAAATTAGTTTTCACGTTAGATTTTCGAGACAACAAAAAATCGACTTTGTCAGCACGATGTAGTACATATGATAACTTATCCATCTCGTACACAATCACGTTTTGTATAATTATTGAACTTTTTTATTTTTAACATAATTTCATTCAAACTTGAATATCATTTCTGGAAATATAATCACTATTTTACAGAAATTAACAAATTTGTAGGAATCATCATAATTGTTTCAAATGCCTTGGGTATTCAGTATTCTTTGAATGTGCATACTTTGTTGAAGTACTTATTATATCATTTCAATGCAAATAGATAAATGTAATGCAATATAATATTATTTATAATTTAATAGAAATAAAATTAAATGTAATACATTTAATGTTCCAAGAAAAGGAGCTTTAGTTTTAATAATGAATAAGTTGAGGTGGAAAACCCTCACGGAAAAAATATGTTTTCAAAATATAAATAAAAATATTTTTTTGAGCCTAAAAATATATATCCGGTATAAGTTTAGAAAAAAATATGTATTTTAGATATATTTTCTATATATATATATATCTAAAATATATATAAAAAATAACGAAATTATATATTAAATATAAATAATATATATGAAATATATATTTACAATTTTGAAAATGAAACGCACATTTTTTGTTTTGTACAATTCCTTGTTGTTATATTACACACTAATAAAATATCATCCTTGGTAAACATAATGAAACAAGCTTAAATAAACTTTAACCCGCATTTGATTTAGTATACATTTTAGCGGAATAAAGAGATGCAATATAAATTTATATATGTAATGTCACGTAATGACTTGCGAAATTTCGAAGTAAAGTTTAATAACTTTATAAAATATATTCATGAATATATTTTATGCAAATATTACTCATAATCCAACTAAAGCAGTTATACACAAGTTTGCGTAGTTGGACAATTAAAAAAATTTGCATTTATTATACACACCAAAAATTGGCACTTTTCGCGATCACAAAAAATTCGCAATGTTTTTTGAATTTTTCATGCAGTCCGATCGATATCGTATACGTATTTTATCGGATTTGAACATAAAAAAAGCAACAAATCAACAAGTGAAAAAAGTTTAAACAAATTGTTTATACGAATTGTATATACAACAACAAAATACAAATTACAATCGATATTTCAAATTTTTCACGTTTCTTATAACACTTTTATTACCCACACAATGGCCGAGATTTTACTGTCCTCGCCTGTCGAAACTAAAATAGAATCTGTGTGCAGTTTCAGGATTAATGTACATAATTTACATAGATGGATCATCCACAATTACATACGAATATCCCCACGCGTGGACCAAAATGAACAAGCGGATAAAGCATGATTCGCAATTTAATGCTTATTTTGCAAAAATAAGCATTCAAAGGATAACGATTTTTATGCTTCTTTTTGATTATACATCCGAGCAAGAAATAAAAGTTGAAATTCATACATAGTTTTATATGCTTTGAATATCTTCAATAATAATATACCCGAGAATGCGAATGAATATACTTAGATCCAGCAATTTAATATAGTAATTAAAACTCATATTTTTATGATTGCGGATAAAAATATTTAGTTCAAGCAAATACATGTTAACAACTCAACATTTCGCGGTGTATAAAAATTTATATGTATTTCTTTGATAATGTCGATTTGGTCTTTTTATATTATCTAATAAATAGAGCCACTGCAACTGCGAATATGGTCGGAATAACCATTTTGATCGAAAATACATTTTTTTTAATAATAATTTGTGCATGTTAGCCGAATTTACGTCAAGAAAACAATATCAATAAAGTTTTATATATCTCGGGATTTTTCTATGTATTAGTGAACTCGTTGCCAAAATGAAATTGTGTTTTGCATGAATGTCGAGACCATTGCCTTGTTTTTGCTGCCAAAACTAATTTAGAACTTCATTTAATTATTTAAGCGAAATTATTCAATTAAAGATGATTATCCTTTTTTTTAATTTTGAATACATGGAAGTTAATATTTTCGAAGTTCAAACGAAAAAAAATTAGAACATTATATTTTATTGTAACAAATCAATGAATGATGTTTAATTAAAAACCTTTTTTATGGACTCTGAAAAATTTCATATAGAATATCAAGCTTTTATACATTATAATTGGAAATGTGCTTTTTTTATTTCAACTTTTTATTATTTAATAGATTGGTATTTAATTTAGCAATGTATTTTTAATTGATGGACTAACCTACTAAAGTAAATGTTTTAGGATAAAGCGCGTTTCTGGTTTTTTTTCTGACTTTTAAAGTGTTTAGATATACAAAAAAATGCACTCAAACTGTTGTTATGACAAACAATTCAGGATTAATTGCTTCACGAATACCAACACTACGTTGAAATACGCAAATTTTGTTCGGTGTAATGTATTCTAAATGTTGCTACTTTATCATTAAACAATGCAAATAGTAATTTTTTTAAGTGAAATTAAAATTTAAATTGAAATAACCTAAGGAAAGAAAATATATTTCGAAACATATAAAATATATTTATAAAAATATATTTGTAATATATTTCCAAATATATTTTACCGGCAAAAAGTTATATATTTTGACATATACATTTTGATATATATTTTTTCCGTGTGGATAATGTAGGATAATAAATTAAATTTTGTTAATGTAAAATAAATGTGAAATATCCATAATTAAGCGCCCTCGTTAATGAAAATAGGAGAAAAGTAAATAGTCATTGATGTCACTGCGTTACAAATTCGTCAATTTTCAAGGGTACGAGTAGCTGAAAAATAACGTCAAACTTTATGCAAATTCAAGTGGTCTTTATAAATGTGGACAGTAAATATTGAATATTTCAATTCGTTATATTAATTCGTATAAGTATATAAAATCATTTCACTTATATTAACCCAAATTTTACTGTAACCTGCATCATTCAATTTGTAATTTGTAACAAAAAATAACTATTATATCCAATATTTCATAGAAATCCAATCAAATGAAATTTTGTTCAAACATTTTCAATAATACAAAAATAATAAAAGTCTGCTAAATTATGGAAAAATATTGAAAAATTAAGTTATACAAGAAAACAGAATTTATAAATGCTTATGAGTTTTCTTCTGAATGATTGTATTATTTAATGAGATAACCTAGTCTATCATGCGATTTTGTCATGTTATTGAAAAGAAAATAACTTTATTTTTTATTCAAAACCTGGCACTGCAATTTAATGAATTCATACGGAAAAAAGTTTAAAATTGAAGGAAAACAAAAAATGCCTGTTCCACCTTTCTGATGAAATTATTATGCGTTTTACATTTTGTTGCAATTGTTTTCTCATATATAACGCAAAATATGATATTCCATGTAATTCTGAAGCTTCGTGCTGAATAAACCAAAACTAAAATATCAGATTCAAATTTCGTTGATATTCAATTACCATTTGTACCAACAAAAAGAAACTGTTTTTACGTTCAGCAGGTATACAATATTTAAC
Source organism: Gryon sp. ZL-2020 (assembly GCA_022817425.1). Classification (NCBI taxonomy): domain Eukaryota; kingdom Metazoa; phylum Arthropoda; class Insecta; order Hymenoptera; family Scelionidae; genus Gryon; species Gryon sp. ZL-2020. The sequence continues at coordinate 10,322 of JABFPJ010001680.1, read as the reverse complement.
ATTCGTAAGCTCTTTAATATATTTATATCAAGAACAATTGTTAAGTTCATTTTATTAATGTACAATTTACATTTGATATCAAAATATTTATTTGCTCTAAAAATACTATCTTATTCTATTGCATTTGTAATAATATAGACATTTATTACGAATTGATATTCATTTAATTTACATTAAGACTAAGATAAATATCTCGTACGGAAGAAAATATATATCAAAATGTATGGCAAAGTATATAACTTTTGCTACTAAAATATATTTGAAAATATATTTCAGAAATATGTTTTGTATAACTAAATATAAATATATTTTTGCGTATATTTTTGCTTATATTTCGAAATATATTTTCTTTCGTTAAAAATAGCTTTAAATTGTTAAAAAAATAAGTTCTTTCTATTATTAAAACGGTTTATGTTAAATTGGACAGATCCTTTTTTTATGACAAAATGATATTATTTTATTATCACGACTAAGGCAAAATAAATCCAACAACATCATAAACTATGTATACACGTACAACCTATTTTTGTACTCAGAGTGCTGAAGCATTATAAGCTACACGTGTTTGTCTTGAATTCTCGAAAGAGACCATTATTAATTTTTGCATTTCTTTACAACTCCACCGTGTGTGTGAAGTTACCACGAGAACATAATAATGTTTACTCGTTTGCCTTCACGCGTTGTAAAAATGGTTCTTCAAGCATTATGTACAAAATTTCGACTTTGCCCCAACAAAAAGTTATCCAAAAACGAACGTTTGAAACGTGCAATTCTCGCGGAAACAGTTATTTTATGTCGTTTTTAATTTTAAGTTGTTGGTTTTATAAAATTACATATACAATCATTTGCAATTTCCCAAGAGTTCTTCGTAAAAGAAAAAAATGAAAACAAAATATAGAAATTATGTTCTTCATACTTACCGTATTTTTGTAATTGTATATAAATATCAAATGGTATTCCCTAACGAAAGAAAATATATTTCGAAATATATACAAAAATATATGTGAATATGTGCGCATATATTTTTGGACAAAAGTTGTATATTTAATATATATTTAAAATATATTTTTAAATTTTTTGTCTGAAAATTATTATTTTTGAAATAATCTATGTTAAAATCAATTTCTGAAATATATTTGTGGAAGTATAAGTCAAAATATATGAAGAAATATATATTAACATATAAAAAGATATATTTGAAATATATTTTCAAGCACATTTTAGCGGCAAAAATATTTTTATTTTTGACATACATTTTAAAATGTATGTCAAAAATTAAAATATTTTGACATACATTTTGATATATATTTTTTTCCGTATGGGACTCATTTACTAAAATGAAACATTAATTCAAAATAGGATATGCAATGATCCAATTGAGTGGTCGAAGGATAATTAGAAAAATCATAATCATAAAAAGCCTTAAACGTCGAACAGTAAACATTATATATTCGCGGCAAAGAAGATATTAGTAGCCAAAAAAGCTGGTCAAATAACCGGAGATAATATCAAAGAATGCGAGGAGTCCACTAATGAAGCCGGTTAATTCTCCTTCTGATTGTGTTGTATTTTTAATATCTCATGCTGATTGGTATTTTAAACACGAAAACGTTTTGCTCGAATTAGAAGCAGCATGTTTTTGCGGCGTATTTCATAGGTCAATTTTCTTAAAGCTTTATTAAAAAGCACGAAAAAAAAAGAGATTAAAATCAAAAGGTTCACAGAAAAATATATAGAAAAAAAGATATAAAGTCAATTGAAAATACATAGAAACAATCATCCTTTTTGCAATTCTAAAAAAAAGATTTTTTTTTTATTTTAGTTGATTAAATTTATGATTTTTTAACAAAAATTAATATTAAATATTATTTACAAAGAATCACAGTTATTGCGTAGGAAAAAATATGTTTTGAAAGGTATCCAGAAATATTTATGAAATACATAAAATATATTTTCGGCAAAAAGTTATATGTTTATAAAAGTATATTTTACGGGATTAAAGCATATTTGTTATGCATCCTTAAATATTAAAGGTAAATTAAAAAAAGCAATTTTTTGCGTTAGCAAAGATTTGCAATGACAAAAAGCATAATTATTCGTAAAATTAGTTTTTCCACTGACTTCTACAAAATTTGTCGTGTCGAGTACATACAACTGGCAGTAAATAAATGAAACTCAATATAAGCGAACAAAAAATCCATCAGTTTGGTTTTTTCTCTCCCTTTTCCTACTCTCTTTTTTTTCACCTCCCTTATTTCCATGCCATACTTCATGACGTATTTCGAAAAGAAGAAGTTTTATGTACATTTTGCATATATACACATACGTTCATTTTTTGCGCTCAAATAATAAAATGAAGCAAGTTCGAGTTTACACTCGAACGTCTGACAATAATCTGAAAGGATTTAAATCGCAAAACGACCACTTCGAAGCTTGATTGCTCTCCCTAATCATTCCCTTGCTCCACTTTGTTCCTCTGCCTTACATCGTGGCACTAAGAAAAATGAGATTACTTTTTAACCCAACAGACTTCGTACGAAAAAAAACCGCAATTTTTTACCTTCAAATTGCTACTTTTGGCTGTTGAAATCAAATTGAAATTCGAATTCAGCGCGCTGTTTAGTTACTGTTTTAAAATTAATTTGATCGATAGTTAATTTACACGTAAGAAAAGTTACGCTCAATGAATCATTCATTGGGAACAATAATTTGTAAATAAAAGTGAATTTAGGTCGAACCTCAAAATTCAACTGCTTGTTAGTCCGTTAGTATAGTCGGGTATTTGTACTCATTTTTATTTACAGAATTTGTTCATTTGTTTTATTCAACGTCCAGAAAATATTTTTAATTATTCGTAATTTTGCTGTTAAGTTAAAAATATTGTACATTGTAAAAACATTTTCTTTCAAATCCAAATTATATCTTCTTTCAGATATTAATCTGAAAGATATTATATTTATTGTTTTTCAATCATTTTGACAGAGATGAGCGAACAAATAATTTCTCGGGTATAAAAATTTATCTGTCAATATAGTCAATCACCTGCCTATTTTTAAAGTGTATCAAAAACTGCTGTTTTGTCTAATAATTTATTTATTACACTTCTTTAATTGGACAGCAAAAAGATGAAAAAAATGAAATAACTTTTTTTCGAAATGCTACCTTTATGTACAAGTTAGTTATTAATTTGTTTTTGCGTGTTTGCATTAAAAAGTATCCAGAAAGTTGTTTCACTGCTTATAAGTTTTAATTTTGAGAAGTATTTTCAATGTGTCACAAAAGTTATTAAATGATATTTTTTTTATTGCTTCATATAATTAAAATTATGTCAACTACATATTTATATATAATATAATATATATATGTATAAATATAGTGAATAAAGTTTTTGTTCCTTTAAAGGGGAAAACGAGCAAATTGTTTATCGATTTATTCTCATTTCCGAATAATTATATGTGAATTTGAATTGATTTTGTTTTGAAATTACTGTACGATGATTATATATTCAATTTCTGACTGACATCAAATTCACATTCAAAAATATGCAAATCCAAAAAAGATCAGTCAATGTTTGTATTGTCTCCTCCGAAAAAAATGTATATCAAAATATATATTAATACACTTCAAATATGTTTTTACTTTTATTTTTACAAATATACTTTCAAAATATATTTTAAATATATATTAAGTATATAATTTTTTGCCACAAAAATATATTTTTATATATATTTTGTAAATATATTGTTACTTACATTTTTACAAATATATTTCAGAAATATATTTTAAAAATATATATTAAATATATAACTTTTTGCCAAAAATATTCACATATTCACATATATTTTTGCATATATTTCGAAACATATTTTCTTCCGTTAAAGACTAAAAGCCAAAAATAAGTTACCACTGAATTTTTTTTCAATCACTACACTTATTGTTATAGTTGTAATGAAATAGGTACAATTTCACCATTATTAAACTAATGATTATAATTGCAAAATAATTTACGTAATATAATCCGTGTGGAATCAATTGCAAATCAGTTACGCCCATTGATATGTATATATAACTATTTGTAGTAATAACAAAGAACCAGAAAGAACTGAAATCAATCAACGTTGTATGCAAAAAATTATTTATTTAACTAATTTGCTTTCCAATTACTTCGTTTAATACCAATTCCATCTATTCACAATGCGAAATCAACTAAAAGCCTGGTTAAATGCACTACTACTATCATTTTCAGTTATTACACTACATTATCAGAAAATTTAAGTTATCATTACTTGGTCTTATTCTAAAATCAATGATTCGCAACTTTTTGCCAATTTCAATTGTACCATTTTTCCTTGCCCGATTGTTATTTTACAAAATCAACCCAATATTTCTGTGAATTCGGCAAAAATGGCGTTATCGTGTAACAATCAAAATACCTTGTCAATGATTCAATCAAATTTCTCTACATATTTTTCCGAGTCTATGAAAACAACAGAAATATATCAAAAGTAACAACAACATTTTTGGATACAAAAAGTTGGAAATATAACAATTCCAAATTCTTTGACACATCATAAATAACATTGGCGAAATAACCAGTAATTCATGGTCATTTTATTCGCGATTAATTCAATTCTCTATTCATATCCCCGTGTCATTGATTATGTGTGTACTTTGAAACGCTGCCGAGCCTATCCTGGAAATCCCAAAAGTACTGCGATTAAATAATTCGGGATTGCGTGCGGATTGTGTATACAAAAGCTGACCCCCCGCAACACACACTTGTAAGCGCTCGGAAATATTTACGAGCTTTTCCTGAGCTTTCATCGAAAATGGTTCCTCGTGACAATCAAAGCTCTCGTCGAGCTTCAATGACGCGCCAAGTAAGACATCAACGTCGACAAATGAAAAACAAACAAATAAACAAGCGAAACAACGAAAGTACAGGCAGACAAACAAAGCTGACCGATTTATTATGAACCCAAAGAAGCTTTTGACATTTGACGGTGTGGCAGATTTTTTTTAGTCCTCCTGACACTTGAGAAAAATTATATACTTTATTTGAATACATTATTTGGATGTTCAGTTAATTTATGGGTGTAATTATAGTAAATTTCCTTTCGTGCTATTGTAAACCCGTACGGAAAAAAAATATATATATAAATGTGTATCAAAATATATAGCTTACACTAAAAAACCGAAAAATATAGTGTGAATATATTGTTAATATATATTTTGAATATATGTTTTCAATTAAAATATATTCTTAATATATTTATAACATATTCTTAATATATTCTTAATATATTCTTGATATATTTTAACAATGCTCCAAATTTACCTTTTCAGCATTACATCGTGAATATTGTTAATATATTTAGAAAACGTTGTCAATATGTTAAAGCTATATTCTTAGTATATTTAAAATATATTAAGAATATATTAAGAATGTATTAAGAATATATTTTTCGTTTTGTTAGAGTTTTTACCGCTAAAATATATTTTTGCATATATTTTGTAAATATATTATAAAATATATATATATATTAAAGTATATTTCATATATTTGTAATACATCATATATTATTTATACGTAGATATATATGTGGACATATTCACATACATTTTTGCATATATTTCGAAATATATTTACTTCCGTTAAGGAAGTTCGCCATTATTACAATGAAAAAAAGTTTTCTATTTTTTATTAACCTTTCAGACAAAAATAAAAAAAGGCATATTCATTGCTGCAACGTTTATTTGAATCGAAATTTGTCCTATTTTCTGATTTATTTTGTTGAATTTGATGTTTGAGATCAAACCATCAAATAATAGAAATAAAATCTTTCTCCCAACCTATTAAGTAGTTATTATTCCTTGCAAATTTTACATTATTACAGCATCAATAAATTAATGCAAAAGAAGGAAAAATATGATCTACTATTATGATAATTAATTTTTACTCTACTATAAAACCGACATTCTTCCTATAATAAATACGAAAATCTTCATTAAATTCAATATAGCAATTTATTCTCTATTTCCAAATTCATCATAATAACACAAAAAGAACAACCTAAAACCGAAAATTCCATTAACTCTAATATTTGCTCAATTTCTGTTAAACATTGCCATAAATATTTTAAACACTTATTATATTCATCAATACTTGTACAAAACTACTCCATTTAATAAAATCACCCACACTAAGAACCTAAAATGTAGCAATTGAAATTCAAACATCGCAATTTCTCAACGCGGTTTGCAAAATTCGACTGATTCAATCAATATTAACTTGATTTCACACCGAAACCATTTTTTTGCACCGTGGATAAACGCATAAGTTAACGGTAGAAGACAGAAACAAATCTCTATCTCTCTCTTTCTCTTTTGCAGCACAATGCAAATTTCTCGTAAAAAGCGCGGGGCGTTAAGGCCGAGCGGATATCAATAGGCTTTTCGCGCGATGGCAGGCGGCGGAAAAGCTCGTAATAAACACGCATAAAAGAGTTGGTGGCATTGAATGAACCGTAAAACCCTATTCTCCCCCATGTTACTCTAACTTTGCCTTCCCCATTTTGCCCGAGCTTTTATAGAAGACCTTTAATCATTTTCTCGCATTGACACCAATTAAGTTTCGTCCGAAAGTGGGATTTCATTGAATCCGATTAAACGCTTAGTTATCATAATTAATGACCAGTTTTGATGTAAACGACAAGGACTTTGCAATTGATTTCAATTTCTCGCGCATTATGTTATGCGAATATAAGCATTATTACCTAAACAGCGCTCATCAATCCGAGCATCGTCGGTGTCTGGTCGAAACACATCAAGTTTATCCCCCTCGTCAACTGCAATAAATGCATCAACGTTAATTCAATTGCAATTAGTCGGTGTAGATTTGGCTCTTTTCCACACTCTTGGTTTCTTCGCTTCGTTGACTGTAAACATCGATCTCTTCATCTACCCAGCGAAATTCTTCCTCGTCAGCTGAAAACAAGCCGGAGTACCTTCGGCTTTAGTCTTCCCTTATTTCTCTCTCTCTCTCTCGTTCCCTTTTTCTATCTATCTATCTATCTCTCTCCCTTTTTCTATCTCTTCCTCTCTCTTTCTAGCACGTTTCGCACACGGGTGGATCACCTCTCTGGCAGAAGCCACTCACCCCTCTCTCGACCCCTGCTGTTTACGTTGTCGCTTCGCAAACGAGCGAGACACTACTCTTGCCTCGTCTCATCTTGTTCGTTAATGTCGCAAAATTGACGAAACTCCTTTTTTTTCTTCTTCTTCTTCTTCTTCTTTTTCTTCCTTTTCTTCTTCTAAATTCACTCACTTTTACTTCTACGTCGAGCAAAAGCTCTCGAACATATCTCGGACTCCATGGAATGATTATGTTATATTATATTGCAGTATAACAGAGATACTAATCAACGAATTAACTCGTCATCGCGAATTCACCGCGTTTGCTTGAAGCATTACGCTGACGATGGCTCGACGCAGGACAACGTCAGACAATCTTATCATCGCGTGCGCCAATTAAGCGCCACTACGTGCCATAATAGACTATTAACCGCGACGACGGCCCCACGCGCCCACCAGCCTGATTGACTCTCGCCGTACCATCATCTTCGCTGGCCGACTAATTCACTCCGACAGGTCGACTGAAAAATTGATCGCCAAACGCCACCAGACACAGCCTCCTTCCAACTGCCACTTTGCCCCCGTTCCCAATTATCTGCCCTCTATCTTGCTCTAACTTCTTCGGCCTCTTTTCGATTGGCACAATTTTACTCAAACCACCGTCCCAAACGACAGTTCCCTAAAACACCTCGTTTTAACCTGCTTGACCTTTTAATCAAGTTTGTATCCCTTTTTCAGCGATTTCGATTATTTTCCACCTTTTTCGGGTATGATTGTAATTGCATTGTGTTTAACCACTTTTTGGCACCTGAACTTAGTCACTGGGGCCCAATTGTTGGCTGACTATAATCACTTGCTTTCACTTGGGACAGTTAACGTCCCCGCGTTATCAAGCAACGTCCAAAGTCGAGTTCCTTTGGATGCGACACAGCCGCGGCTTACTCGCGTACTGACTACTGACATCGTTACGGTCGCAGCGCCCCAACGGTGGGCGTCCCGCGAACCACTTACTTGCTCCACTCCTATCACAACCAACCCTTATAACACGCGCCGCTTCCAAGCTTCATCCCCCACTGTCTGTTGCCTGGGTCGCTGCTACTGCGAAACGTCGTTTAACAACACCAAATGTCTATTCCGACTCTTTCACCTGATAAATAATACCCGGCCTTTATTAATCATCATCATTAGTTCACTTTTTTCATTTTTTGTTATGATACACTTTTTGGGATACTTTTTTTATTGGCTTTTTTTTCAGACTCCGTTACTTTTTTTTGTTTCGTATTTTAGAATTGTTATTATTATTCTGATGATTATTCCAAAGTTATACTTTAAAAACCCAATGTCGGACCGAAGCTTGACCTATACTACTGCGAATTATCCAACGTTTGGTTTATTCGAGGTATCATTCACGTACAAATACGAACCCCGATCGATAATTATAAAAGGTTGGCTGGAATTAGGAGAATGGGTTCATTCGCGAACGTACCAACGAAATAGATGTATTTCATTCCGATTGCAATGTTTGTTTTGCGGTCGCGCGGCACACTGCGACGCGGCTACGGCCCCAACGATAAATCATTCAGACGGCAATAAAATTCTTTAAAAAAAGGCCAACGCAGGTGAAACCCACACATACACAAACCCTTCCAACTCTTACTCTTTCTCTCTCTCCCTCTCTCTTTTTATCTCTCTGTCTTTCTCGGATGCTCTCATTCTCGCGGTTTAATTTTCTCTCTCGCACCCGTTTTTTTTTCTTTTTTTTTCTAGTCAACTAACCGTTCACCCCGGCATTTTTATCACAAACACACGTGGAGAAATGCACCTCCGCCGGGTTTTAACATGGCTTCCGGCTCTTACGCGAGAATTATGTTCTTGTACTACTTGAAAAATGTAATTAAACGCACTCGGAAAAACGCTTAGTTCAGCTAAATAAATGTTTTATTTGCTTCGCGATGAATTAGAATGAAACATAAGAATTGTCGATTGAACTGAAATTCAGTTACGTGCCTGAAACATCTTCACAAATCAATTTACAAAACAAAAATTGTTAGTCATAAAAGTTGCTATGCTTGAATAGTGAATTACACTATTCAACTGATGAAACTTTTACTTCTACTACTACTTAAATAGAGTGCTCTAGTATTTAAGTTGCAACTTGTTTTTTTGTACTATTTCAATTTTCGCGGTGTGAATTTTAACTGATTCTGATAAACTTTCGCGAAATTAACAAAATATTTGGCTAAATCAACGTATATTGCATTTAAAAGCTGTTAATTAATTGAGTTTAAATGAAAGTTGAGTGTTTTTGGAAATTTTGCCTTTTCAAAAATATCTCTATTCGTGTAATTTTTAAACGCGCAATTCTTTGAATCTTTTAGTTTTCAATTACAGAATAAAAGCATTAAATAATTTTTTGTTTTCTTTTTTTGGCATTTTTTTTTTTCTTTAACAACAACAAAAAAAACTCGCAGTCAAAACCTGGCGACCAAACGAAATTATTCAACGGACGAAAAACAGCCAATCGGTGCGCTTGTGATTTCATTAAAAATAACGTGAACACCGGATATTTTTTCATCGCTTTGCTCGCGAAAAGTTTGATCAAAGTATTCTTCATCCTTCAAACTTTCGCGCAGTTGTTGGGTATCTTTTTTTTTTTTCATTTATTCCATCAGGTTTTTTTGCTTTCCTTTTCGTATTTCAAGTTCTGTTTTATGATGTTGATAAGTTTGCTTGCAATTAAGCGAACCTATGAACGATCATAAATAAATCTACGTTAGAATATAATTTATCGTTAGCATCGATGAATCAAAATGATTGTCAATAAAAAATCGCTATTTACGCTGTCGTTGTTTATTCAGAAGCTTACAAATTTGCAACTGGGCCAACTTTTAAATACACTGCAAAAACAAGTGCTTCAACTTAAAATTCACTCAAACAATTTTCCCTCATTTCACATTAGATTATTCACAACGTAAGACAAATTTGTTCTGCTTTTTCAAAAAAAAGAAAAGAAAAAAAATGTATCTTAGTTTTATGAACAATAAAGTTTTCTTTTGTAAAAGCCATTATTTATGAAGAACACTTTTACAAAACTTAATAACATTTTTTTAGATTTAAAATTGAAATTACATTGGAAGCAAATAATTAATCATTTTTTTTTTTTTTTTTTTTTTTTGAGAGAGAGAGAA
>JABFPJ010001679.1:2458-23842 GCA_022817425.1 Gryon sp. ZL-2020 | reverse complement strand
ACACACATCTCTCTCTCTCTCTCTCTCTCTCTCTCTCTCTCTCTCTCTCTCTCTCTCTCTCTCTCTCTCTCCATAAGTTAGGCCTTTTCGCTGTCCGTTATCGAAGCCAAAGTGACGTAATGACTCGGCGTATTTCTGATTAAATTACAGATCCGTTACTGACGTGGATGTAAACCCGCATAGAGTCGAACAATAACGATTTCGCGCGCTGAATATGCATCGCATCTGCGATAGCTTTCGCAATGCAGGGCGTATCCATTATGGATATCCGGACGGAATCATGGATGCTGCTGGGATGCTATCTATTTGAATTTCCTGCGGCCGATGAGCGCGCGTTATACTTGTTACACAGAAAGCCCCAGCATCGGCAAGCCCCGGCGACGTGTGTATACACCACTCCCTGACACATGGGCGTCAATTTCATTTCCAAAATGGAATTTGCGATCGCACCAAATCTCAACGCGATCGTCGCTGTTTATGTCATCGATGATTTCATTATGCAAAAGTTCCGCCAACATTGTGAACAAATCATCAACAATATCAACAGCACCCGAAATATCAAAACGCCAATTCTTTTTGTCTATTCTAAATTTGTATTATATCTATTAAAACAGAAGTTTACTAAAATATATTTGCAAATAAATAATTCGTAATTTTAATTCTCAAATTATACGAGGGAGACTATTTTGATTAACGTAAATTAGAAATAAAAATGACAGAAATTTCTATGCATTTTTTTCTATTTGATTGAGTAAAACAAATACTACACGATAAAAAAATTACTAAATTTTAAGCTATTTTCAAATGAATTTTACTCAACTTTTAGTCATGCAGAGACGAGAGTAAGTTGAGTAATTTTTCGCAAAATCTTGCTCTCGTCTTTGCATTACTGAAAGTTAAGTAAAATTTATTGAAATTTTCTCGCTGTATAGTTGATTCAATTGAACCTTTCTATAAATGCGATTTCCATTAAATTTTCAATTATATTGAATGTATTATCAAATGATATTATGTCTTTTTTAACGATTTAATGAAACCTGAAGACTTTAAAGGTCAGGCTGAAAAGAACTGAAAGCAATTCTCATACTGAATCATCGACCTTTATGTTGACATTTATCAAACTACATGTACAGATTCACAAAATTGTACATTTAATAAAACTGTGTTTCTCGTTGTTTTACAGGTCTGTTGAAAGGGTCAGTATCGGCCGAAAGGCCGCGAACTCTGCGACGATTACGACACGTTTACCCACCGTCAGTTGGAGGAATGGGCACTGGCACCGACGGCGGTGGGGGCGAGCGTCTAGAAGACGGCAGCATCCCGTTCAGACTAACAGATCGAGATCGCGATAGAGATGACAAATCTCTTAGCATCATGAGCCCATTCGACGAGCAAGAAGAATGGGCCAAAATCTCCGAAATCATGGCGTCATTTGGCACCGGTCTCGTCAGAGAATCCATGTTCGTTACCGAATTAGAGAGAGAATTTCAAACACGATTAGGTAATGTAACAAATTATATCATACTATCATATATATAACTCATTATGTATGACTCATTATGAATCATAAACCATCAACTACATAACTAATTATTACAATTATTTCGTAAGAATTGTAGATTGATTATTTGTGAATTGTGAATAATTTAAATTTAGATAATATAAAGCAACTATGTCAGCTAAATTTTGATGAATTATTTTTAAACACTACAATTACTATCAAAGTATAAATCAAATATGCAATAAACGAAATTATTCGAATATTAATATTACATTTGCACTTTGAACAACAACTTGCCAGAGGTGTTTCTATATTAATTTTAAAATCATGTAAATAACACACTCTACTTTCATGTCGAGTGACCGTCTCTTGAAGTGTTCAACTTGTCGAAAGTACTTGCAAACCGACAGTTCATATGTGTAAATCCAATTCAAACTTTCGAAATGGTAAAAATTGTTCCTCTCCTCCCAGGACCCGTCCCCTTCCATTAATTTCACACGTTGCAGGATTTTTTTTCGCCTTTTTTATATTTATATTATTATATTGTTATTACTGTTATTCTTATATTACGGGATCATTTGTCTCTCGCATATTGCTAGATGAAGATGCATCGATAAGAACAACGAATTCTTACTTTCACATTTTGTTTTATACTGCGAGAAACGTCCTACGCGATTCTTTCAATTCACTTACTGCGTCAGCGTGTAAATCACAAACTGTGTGAATGTATTTATTTAAGAGGTGAAAGGCTGGTTAAACTTTGGATACATTTTTTTTGTCTCATTAGTTCGGGTGTTTGACATGTTACAGGTTTAAATGCAGACATAACTAGTAGTCCTGTCGTTACGACCCTAGTCGGCCAGTGGCTTAACAATCTCGGACTTGCTGATTATGAATCGATATTCATTGACTACGGTTACGACGATTTAGAATTCATTGTAAGTAAAAGCATTTTATCACTTTATTGTTTAATACTCAATTAAATTGCATAACTAATTGCTAAGATTGATTATACATGGATTATATATTTAAAAATTAAAAAGTATTAGAATATTAAACAATAATTAATCATTTTTTAATAGTAGTTCAGTTTAAGAATTGTTTTTAGTATTATTAATTAATTTTTAGTTTAATAATTGTTTAGATGAACTGCAAGTAATGTTAATATCATTTTTTATATTTTAAGAATGGTGTAATAGACGAGTCGGATTTGAAGGATATGGGAATTATGAGTGATCAAGAAAGATCTGCCATTCTAGACGCCGCGAGTCTTTTGAACAACAGAGTAGATAAAAATAGTAGCAATCAATCACTTTCGGTGGAAGATTGGTTGAAGAGCATTCATTTAGATGGCTACGCTGAGACCTTCAAGAAGCATCTTTACACTGACATGGATCGTGTACGACGTGTATGGGAAATAGAATTAGCTGCAGTATTAGAAATCCAGAAACCAGCTCATCGAAAACGCATTCTAGCGTCAGTAAGTGGACCTGTAACTACTCGAAATGGATCTAATCATCAGGTTCGAAATGGTAGCGGACCTAACTTGGAAGACCTCAACAAGGATCTTAACACTCTGGTAGGTTGTCATTTTAAATGTATCTTTGTGCTATGATAAATATACAAGTCAAAAGTAATGGTTGCTTCTTAAAAAATATTAGAGTGGATATTTGAGATTATTGATCGATAAGTTATTCGTCAAGATAAAGTAATTTATTTTATTAATAATTATTTACTATTAAACTTAACTACTAGAAAGACTTACAACACTTCAAAAAGAAGAACGATTTTTATATAAATAATTTTAATAAACGATAAAAATGATTAAGTCCTTACAATATAAATGTTTAAATCGTCGGTTTACAAAAAGTGATAATTGTTTTTCAAAAGTCGAGTACTTCTTGGTGTCTTATGACTTATAATGTACAAATTGCCATTGAAAAAAATAATATAACTGAAGAGGAAACACGTAAAATTGGATTTCATCGAATCACCATGACATCAATTACGATCTCGCGATTCCTTATTTTTTTGTGACTGACAAATCATCAATGAACCCTTTGTGGAAGTAATCAAATTAGAGACTGTACAAAGTGGCTCGCAATGTGTCTGACAATAAACGATTTTTCTGTCATTTTCCACGCGTCTGAAGTGCACACTCTAACGCTCTGTTGTTCCAGGACTCGCATGCACTCGAATCCTCTCGTCGTCGCAATTGCTTCGGAAGTTTCGTTCGATTGCGTCTCGTATGCCGCGTTATAATGTAAATGCTCGACTAATTGGAGACTCGGTATTGTGTTGCCGCGACACTCGAAGCGTTCAATCGTTTTTGTTTGCATGTCTCTTCTTCGTGCCGCTTTTTTTTCATTATCGCCTCTCTCTAATTAACTTATTAAGCTCTCTTTCTTTAAGTTTTTGCGACGTTTCAATTGTTACGCGTACTTTTTTCCACTTACTTGTTTTGTTAGTTTTTAGTATTATGCATTAACGGGAAGATATTTGCAAAATATTATAACGTGTTCATCATTTTTATGTTTTGTTTGGTTTTCTTTTTTTTAAATTCCTTTTTTTTGCTTCTTTGTAATTCAACCTACTTTGATGGTTGGATTTCGCCACGGTCGGCTTTTTGGCACAGACTCCCGCAGATATCGAGTTACGATGTTGCCAAAAATGTGAAAGGACTTTTAGTAGTTGGTCTGCGTTCGTCGAAGAATAATATGTAATAATGAAATAGGAAATGTATAAAGATTGATTTGTTTTGAGAAAAGTCGCTTATTAACGAAGGCATACGTGTTCGCAATGTTGTAATATTGCAAATTTTATATCAATAATAACTATTATTACATAATTTTAATAATAATAATAATTTATAGATTTACACATTTTTTAAATAATAATAATAATAATTATCATTATTATCCATTGCAATGACAATCATAGATCTTGAATTTTTAATGTTTTTAATAGCATTCTGAATCCATCGGCAAAAAATCATCAATTTTGCTGTGAAAAACAGTAAAAATGAAAGTTATTTTAGTAAATATTTACGTTATTTTCTTCATAAATTATTGTTTTAACAGTAAAATTTGATGATTTTTTGCCGATGGATTCAGAATGCTATTAAAAACAGTAATAATTCAATTGAAAATTAACATTTTCAGGTTTTATGATTGTCAGTGTGCGCATTGAAACCCGTTTGGCAGAAAAAGTAAAAAATACACTATCTTGAACTATTACAAATTCTAAACTTTAAATATTACAAAATATATCCAATGAGACATATTTTTCTAGTTTTTTTGTATTTATCTTAGTCTTTATAATTTCACTAAACGCAAATATATGTATATATTTTTGTCAATTAATAAAATATTATAAACTAATATATATTCAATAACTAAAATTATAATTTTATAGAAAGTTTGTGTATCAAAAGAAAACTAGTCCTTATATAATAGACTTCGTAAAAAGTTGTTTCTTTATATGCTTAAAATGTAATTGAAGTATCTCTCATTTTGTTTTCGCAGAAAACGAACATCCAACAGCTGAAGGAGGAGATTCGAGAGAAGCTGCCTGAAGCATCTCCGGGCAACGGCACGACCACGGTCGCGGTAACTGGTACAAATGCGACGACCACCGGTACGCTGAAGCACCGTAAAAATCGACCGGCCCCTCAACCACCCCATCAGAAAGTCGGCGCTCATAATGGCACGCTCTCTGCCCCTGAACAACTCGAAATTAGAGCACCCTCCGAGCTCCTGTTCGGAGTTCCATCCACCCTCAAAACACAATGGAGGCATCAGCCCAAGGATCTAGTCACCGGCTCCGTAACTCACGTTGCCAATGTAAGCTTTTGTCCCAAAAATTGTTTGATACTTTCTCTCCCATCTATATAATTCACCGACGTTACTTCTTGTTTGTTTCAGCTGCAACGTTTCCATACTTTGCAGTTGAAATTAACCAATATTATTATTATTATTATCATGATATATAACAACTATTATTAAATATCATTTGGAAATACTATAATTATGATAAAACCGTAATCTTTGACTTATTTATTATTAATCTTTGAACAGTAAGGTTTAAAACATGTATTTGTGAACTGTGACTTAAAAAAGATTCGTATTTCAATATTTGTTTTAGTACTTGGGATCAACGGTGGTGAAAGAATTACGAGGAACTGAATCAACAAAGAAATCGATACAGAAGCTCAAGCAGACTTATCGCGATCCGAGAGTTACACCCGATATCATTTTGTCCATTTCTTATCGAGGAGTGCGCTTTTTAAATACAGCTAACAACGTAAGTGTGTTTTTATTTTCGAAAATCAATTATAAAGTCATTAAAAGGACATTCAAGATTCAAATAACAGAACTTATACAATGCAATAACAAGTTTTTTATCTTTGAATTTTAGGAACCAATTTGCGAGCACGAGATTCGGAATATTCATTGTGCCTGTCAGGACGCTGATGATCTTACCCACTTTGCATACATCACCAAAGACCATGCAAGTCGAACGCACTTCTGTCATGTGTTTTGCGTGCCAACTATGGTAACTATTTTCTTCCAATATATTCTTCCGAAATATGAATCATTTTTTTTTTATTAAGAATCGAAATAGTACAGTACTAACTATTATAACATGATGTGCATAATTACAATATTTCAACAATAATTATTATAAAAGGCATATTTATTCAGTATGTACGAAATAGACATGTATAGAATTAATGTTAAAATAATAGTTATATATAAACGGTAATTGATCATTTTGAAATACATAATTAAATTTTTTACTTACACTCATTTTTCACTTACAATGTATTTCAACTAAATTGAATCTACGATTAAATTTGACGTAAATGATCCATTAAGAATTTATAATGTGTAAGGAATGAAATTAATAAATATTGAATAAATTAGGCTTATTATTTAATAATATTATTTTAGAACTCTAATAATGTGTAATTGTGAAATCAAATTGTTTTGCCGAGTCACATTAAATATAATTTGAAATTATTTTCTTTTTCAGGACCAAGCAACGGAAGTGATTTTAACGCTGGGACAGGCTTTTGAGGTAGCCTATCAGATGGCTCTACGTGACAAACTTGGTAACCATGCGATACGTTCCCAATCGGCGAGTCAGCTATCCAAAAATGCCAACAATCAATCACACACAAATTCGCGAGTTCCAAATTCACCGTGTGACGATGTGACGTATTCCAACAATACAAACTCATCGCATGTTACAAATTCGGAGCCCAAACCAAAGCCACGCTCAAAGTCGATTCCTAATCCCAGCTGTGCTTCCGGTTTACAAGAACTTGACACAAATTCTACCAACCAACATTCGGAGACAAAAAGTGTAACAACAAATCGTGAACCCAGTCCACACAATTCCGCAACTAACAGTGCAGGCAATTGCAGCGCTGCAAATGCTAGCTCCAACACAACTACCAACATGACGACAAAACTGCTCGCGAGCCATGGACGTTCGCATTCGGTTAATGACATCAAAATCAACGGCAATCGGCTCAAACTTGCGCCACAATCGGTCGACGAAATGGGCCTGAAAGACCTCAAACCGGGCTCCAGAGCGCCAATCGCCCTTTCAGAGGAACTGTAAATTTCGTCATCCGATAATACAGCTGGTCTAGTTTAAAAAGTTCATTTACTATTTCAATTTCAATTGTAAAATTTATAATTATGTTGATGTGGTATAGAATCATTTGAAATCTTATATGTTAAGACGATCTTTTTTAGTAAGTTTTCTATTGTCAAATTTTGGTCACATGCAATCATAGCTTTTGCAATTGAAATCATTAGAGTAGAACTTGATTTCTATTTTCAATTCAAGTCACTTTTACAATTCAAGTCTTATTGTTGTAATGTGAAAGAGACGTTACTAGACCAGCTCTTTAAATTCCGTCTAGCGATATTTTTTGTTGAAAGCGGTGCTAAAAACTTTACGCCAGTAAATTATAACAAGTCTTGAATCGTCAAGTACGAAATTCACTGTCATATTGAACTATCAAAATTATTAGGATATTTAGAGATTTGCGATAAGGTAAGTAAGAATTAGCAGTAGCGGCCCCGAAATTTGGAGGGGTTTCCAAGCAGCACGACAAGACACGACAATTTTCGGCTGATTGATGTTTTAACATTTTGATGAATCAACTTTCATTGGTTCAGTCGATTATGAGTTTCCTTCTAAAAATTAAATTACTAAACTATACGAATTTATGTATATATATATGAAATTTAATCTGGTGCTGTCTTTTGCCAAAAGTAGGAATTGAATTATGAATTTTGTATATTGTTAGTATTGTTGTTTAATGAATACCTTTGAGCAAATATTAATCAAAGAGATAAATCGTTTCAGTGCATATCAATTTAATGTTTTGTTTCACATATGTGAACTTTTTGGAAATGAAATGTACATTTATGTATGTGCAATTTAAATATTTATTACGTTAGAATGTTGAATTATAACTTTCAATTACATAACTGTTTTTGAAAGTTAATTTTTTTTATGTGCGATTCAATTTTTGAGTTGACTCCAGATTGAGTTTATTTATTATTAACTCCAAATTCCAAGAACTTAAATGAGTTAATATTTTTAATCTTATTCAATGATTATTTCAAGTTTAATATTGGCACTCAATTTTCAATTAATAAATATGATTTTTTGGAATTCCAATAAATGTAGATGAATAACTTTAAACGAATTCAATGCATTTTTTTGTTTTGCAGTAATACATATTTCACTGTTTTAAAGTATTCTTTTACGTTAAAAATGTGTTACTTAAATTGAAGAAAGATAAAAGAAGAAAAAAATTCTCTGTTACGAAATTGAGGATAAAAGGTGGCATGAGTTTTCGTACAAGTTTAAGTTCTGATACGTATTTTGGAGACCAATAAATGGGTCGTAGCTCGGCCAAAAGCGTTTGCGCTGTCAGGTCAGCGAATTCTCGACATTCCCCCAAATCAGCAACCGAAAATCAAGCGTCTGCTCAAAATGCCGTTCGTGCGAACGTCATCAGTATTATCCTCCTAAAGGAGGCCGTAAAGTCTGATAGATTTGTTACTCCTCGAGTTTTGATATCGACAAATTTTATCGTTTCGCTTGTTTGTTTTTTTTTTCGATAACTTTTTATTCCTCGTCTCCGTTTTTCTCCTCATCCACTCCCTTATCCTATTTCCCTCTATATACCCTCATCCTTCGTTTTTACAATCGATATTGGACAATTCCGAATACTCGATCAAATTATAAACGGAAAATATAAGCGAGCTGCCTAACTTAAGTCTTCCCAGCCCAGTTCGTGGGAAACTGAACAGTTACGGTTTAGAGTTTTTGTTTTATTTGTTATTTAAAGGTATAGTTAATTTATGGTTACCAAAGTTTTAGAATGTGATAATAAAAGATAGAATTGAGTTTCTTTGTTTTTTGCCCATTTGTATTTTTAACATAATCTTAATGCTGCTAATGATAATAATAATAATTTAAAATAAAAAAGAAAAAGACTTTTAAACCAAAGTAATTGTTTCGATTGCACATTTAGACTGGTGAATTTTTAAGAAAAACAATCTTCAATCAAATTTTGATAACGAAACTGTATTGAATAGTTGCCAAAGAATACTTTTGTACGTTTTTATATACATATGTTTTATACTTTTTGATAACATTTATGAACTGCTTATTATACGGTTATAATTGCCACCAAAGTTTTTAAAAACACTTTTTATAATAGCATATAATTTGGATATAAACTTTTTGACTTATATACTTGTATTTGCACAATCAAAAATGATAATAAATGTAATCAAATTTTTCTAAAAAATTACCAGTCTAAAATAGATAATTTCTTAAACGCCAAAATTTCCAAGTTCGATAAATATTGTTATAAACTTTTTAATTGTATTTGTACTTGTATGATATTTTTGGAATCTTGTTGTTTTTGACTGTATATTTATTCGAAATAAGTTTCACAGTAAATTCATTACAAAACAGCCCATTCGTATTTGCATTTTTTTTGTTAATCCAATGCTAAGTTAATAATTTAAACGAAAAATTACAAAAAAATACAGTTGTAATTTTAATTTTAATAAATCAAATTGTAAAATTAATTTCAATTAGTATGCATATTTAATTAAATCGTTTTAATAAATTCAATTAAATTTGAAATACTCCCTCAATATTTAGCAAAAATTACGATTAAAAAAATTTATATTTTGATTGTTTTTTTTATTTTCCAGTTGATTTAGCATTGAATTAACTTAACTCACTCAAACAATAATTTGTCATTCAACGAAAATTATTACAAACGTCAAACAGTCATTATTCAGCATCGAGTGATGCACTTAAAACCTCGCATAGTAGAAACATAACACAAAGTAACAGTTAAATGAAACAGAAAAACGTCATACACATTTTGAAAACATTGAAAAACATGTTGCGTGCACCATAAATAACGAGTGATAATTCGGTGATATGAAACCGCTACACATAAGGAAACTCGGTTTTATTGTGATATTCGTATGTCTGTTTAATCGTAGGTATACGTTAGGAGCAATTCCACATGACTTACAATTGTTTGTTAATTAACTATATAGAATTTGTTTAACACAACTTAGAAGTTGTAAGTCATAACATTTTAGAAAACACATTGATATCAAAAAATATTTTAAATTCCAAATTTATTAAGAATATTGATAAATTATAAGCATAATTTATCAATATTAAATAAAAATAAATGCAGACAAAAGATTAAATTCTAATCTTTCTAAGTCACCGAAGTTTCCTTTCTTGAAATAATTTGTATAATTTGAAATAACAGAAATATCAATGTGTGTTTTCTATAAGGAAAAAGCTCCCACGTTGGCTTGTTCATACTATTCTTATATAAGTACGATATTTATATTTTTTGGTCTACTCGTAAGTTTGTTGAGTTGCGCATGATTGTTTAGTCAGTGCAAATGTAATATTTATGCTGATATATACTCTTTGCGAGTAAACACTAAAATTTAAGTGTACAATTAACACCCCCTTTTACTGAAACAATAATACAAACAAAGTAACTGGAACTCAAATAGTGGATTACAAGAAAAAGATTTAAAAAAAGAATATAAAAACAAATATTTAAGAGCGAAATAAAGAGAATGAAAAAAGAAGGTTGATCGTAGTTGTACATATTCATTCTCTATGATGTAATTGTAAGCATCGTTCTGACTTTTTCGAAAAGCGTTTTCGGATAATTGTCTAATCAAATTTCATACGTAGCGTTGTTTTCTGCTAGATGTATGGCTTCACGCAAAAGAAACAAAAAAAAGACGATTTAAGTGTACTCAAATCGTTTTTACGGAAAAACGATTTTGAATTTAAAATATGTCGATGTACAAATAAACATTCGTTGCTCTGTCGATAAAACGTCATTTTTTCCTTCCATTTAAATGCTTTATTAAAAGAAAAGGTTAAAATTCTAGAAGAAAAAAATTATGAGTAATTATTTTTTTAAGACTCATTATTCTAAAATTGTTTAAAATGCTTATTATTAAGGCTATAACACCATCCACAAAACTGCCAAATGCCAAAAACCACAAAAAAAATGAAGAAGAACAAAATAAAGCAGAAAATATAAATTTTAAGTATTAATACGCACATTCGTGTGTAACTTTGATAAAGCGAAGAGTAAGTGAATTCAGTGAAATATTTGTTATTATAAGGGAGAAACTTTGTCCGAAACAACTACGTAAAACAGAAGTGGAAATAAGCAATCAAAAAGTTAGATTGAGTCGGTGTAGATATAAAAATTGATATAAATAATTGATATTCAAAATCATTTTTCCAATACGCTTTGATATAACGAGCAGTACTCAGCGATTTTCTTCATAAAGCTGTAAAATTGTACAGCTTAAAAGTTTGAACAGTATTACAATTCATTTTTTTACCGGCAAAGTACCGTAATCTCAAATTAACGATACAAATATTTTCCAACAAAATAGCAGTTGCTTTTAACGGAGTCTTTACAAAAGGCATTAAAAAATATTGTGAATTGAAATATTATTATGTAAACTTTATATAAGATTCAGCGTGAAAGCGAACAAAAATTCACATTAGAAATTACAACAAACACTGGATGAATAACAAACAAAATGTTTTGTATATCGTGAATATTCAAAATTATAAGGTATAGAGGGAATCGAAACATTATGAATAAATAAGTAACGATATATTTAATCGTACAAATACGATTCGACATAGAATAATGTTTTATCTATCGCTAAGCGATTTTTATGTAAAAGAAGATAAAAATTGTAACTTGAATAAGCGAATTCGAGATGAACATATTATTAATTATTTACAGGCTTTCTTCAGTTACTTTAAATTTCATTACGCCAGCACGCTAGCCAGCGTTTCGCACAAAATGTTCCCTAAGAAAAGAATTAAGAATACAAATAAAATAGACATAAATTAAAACAAGGAAAAACAAAAAGTCTGCCATGGACCAAAATATTTTGCAGAAAAACTTTGTAGATGGATGGAGTATTAGCTTTGAACATTGTGACGTTATAAAAATGACTTGAATTCGTCGTATAAAAAAGTTCATGCGTGTTTAATATTAATCATGCTTAACTGTAGCTATAATACATACTATTACGCAACTGCTACATGTAAACGCCATAAACGTTCAATCGCCAAAAGTCGATTTGTATTTTGCCCTATAATAACTAAGCAATCAAATTAAAATTCTGTATCAGTTGATACTTTTAATTTTGTTTCATTTCAAGTTGATGACTTTTCAATTTTTCAAATTCTATAGATATAAATAATTTAACTCAAAAAATCAACAGAATTTCAGTCGAGCAGACGTAAATTTATATCCTTGTAAGTAGGAGTTGCCATAAATGAAATGTTAGAAAATGCACGCGCGCGCGAGACAGAGTTTCCGAAAACACGCATACGTAATTTTACGTGTCGATGAAACCGCAAATGCTCTCATTTCCTCAAGAAAATACGAATCAGTGTAATTAATATCCTGAGCAGCTTAGTCGGTTCCTCGTTTGGCTATATTACACACATCGCGCTACTTGATTGCAAATTATCTAAAAGTGCTTGCTCGGTTACGAATTCGACAAATTACATATGATCTTAATTAATTATTTATCCACGAAAAGATTTAATTTTGCTTTGAAGTTACGAAAGGACTCACGTTCATTATATGATGCAAGTCGAAGATCCGCAGACACACACAGATTCCCATAGCAATATTTAACATACGTATCATCGTTAACGTGAAACTTATCTCTATTCAACGGTGGCTTATCGATCCGTGGCTACTTGATATGCACCCGTATTCGACTGCGAATCGACGTTCCGTTAGGTAAAATGATTAATCCGCATAGGCCGCGCTGACAAAGTTACAAAATAATTTTCACCTCACTTGTTAATCCATCGCCAAATTTCATTCACTCAACTTTCGCCAATACGCATTAACCAATTGAATGGAAATTAATAACAAATCACATTTAAGTAGCCTATTTAAGTGTCCCAATTTATCTGATTTCCGGTGTTATAGCAAATCGATTTTTAGCGAGAGACAACAACTCATGAGATGCAAAAGTTTCTCACAGAATCATTAAATTTTCATAATGAATTTTGATACAAATTTTAAAATACAAAATTGTTGAAATTTCAATGATCGATTATTTATGAAAAACTTGCATTGAGGCCAATTTAAATCACACGATTAGAAAAACATATTTAGTTTATATTTTGTTTTAATTGTCTTCTCAAGGCAGAATAAAAAGGACAAAAATATGAAATTTAATGCTGAAAAACAAAAAAACAAAATGACGGAAAAGTTGGATTTCGATCAATTCGCGTCGATGCAAGTTACGGTGTATTTCAATGCAATTTTGCAGTATTTTGATTGGTAGTCTTTTTTTATCGACCATTTTTTTCGATTGGAAGATGAGAACGATCTGCGATTTCGCAGTGCAATTTCTCATTTTTCTAGTGGTAATGAAATTTTCTTTGATACGACGATATTGGATCGTCGCTAATAGAATTTCCGCAAAATCCCTGTTGAATCAATGATGAAACATAGAAAGTGTCGGGGCTATATAAATATGAATGAAAATTAACGTGGTAGATGAAAAGATGAAGGGGTTTTATTTGACTTATTGTGTAACGAATTTGTTCTACATTGTATGTACAAAGTGTTGTTGATGCAGGGGAAGAGCTTGGAGTCACAGCCCTTCACTCGCATTTTCTACCCCTGCCATTCACTTCGACTCAATGATTCAACAATATTATAAACATTTGTAATTTAACCCCTCGCGAGTGGCCCTCATGGCTCTCTCTCTCGAGTCTTTCGCCGGCCCCTTCAATGAAGATCTATTTTATTGATTCAAACACTTTATGAGTATAATGTCATAACGCTTTATCGTTCCAATTAAGTTGTTTACATACGACGAAACATTTGTTACGAATACAGAAACTTTTCACTCGGACAACGAATGAATGCAAGAAAAGAAAATTCAAGCATAAATCGGAAAAGAAAGAGAAATTATAGCAAGACGTAGTTTGTTGTGAAAAAAGTTACTGTAAAAATCTCAGGCAATTTAATGATGATCGTTTTATTAGTTGGGATTTAGTGGATAAATGAGAACGATCATCAATCATCAAATACCGAAAGTTGTGCTAACCTACTATGTAAAAATTAAGTGTTGTAATGTTTGTCAAACAAAAAAAATAATAATGTTAGAGAAATTGTAGAAAATAATTTTTAGACAGACTAACAAAATTCAAATTAACAGTTTTTTTAAAAATTGGAAAATACAGATTTAAAGGGTTTCAGTTCTTCTACAACACATAACGCACTAGATGAAGTACTAAATTAACAATTTTTCCTACATTATTTCTTCACATAATGTATTTGAAAAAAGTAAATTTTGCGAAATTTAGGTATTAAAGTATTCTCAATAGTTTTAAATTATAGATGTCTAAAAATTATTTTTTGACTATCAATCTTTTGGTTGCTGAATGTTGAATGTCCAAAAAGGTATTAAGAAAATTTCATTTTGCAACCAAACCATATAACTGTAATTAAACCGTTTCGTCAGTTCAAGATTGAATCTAGAATCACGAAATATATTTTCCAAAATATCTAAACATGCAAGTTTGCCTCCAAAACATAAGAAAAATCAAACTGTCAAATTACTGTAAGTTATAATTCTTTATACGAAAATTCATTTTTTGTAAAAAATATCGACACAAATAATTACTTCGTGATTCTAGCCATAATGTATCTTTTGAAGTTTGATCATTTCTGTCTGATCTTGATAATCTTGATATCGCTTAAGACAGTTTCATCAATGTTTAAACTTGTTCGATTTAAATAATAATTCACCATTTCTCTAACGACAGTTGAAACTGACATATGTTCACCTTAGTTTAATGCTACTTTGACATTGTTCTTCGAAAGAAGACAATTATGGTTAATTATGAATCAAAGC
Organism: Gryon sp. ZL-2020; assembly: GCA_022817425.1. Classification (NCBI taxonomy): domain Eukaryota; kingdom Metazoa; phylum Arthropoda; class Insecta; order Hymenoptera; family Scelionidae; genus Gryon; species Gryon sp. ZL-2020. Next base: position 8,821 of record JABFPJ010001679.1, on the reverse strand, counting down.
TTACACTTTGATAGTCTCTTTAGCGACGTTTATAATTATTTTCTGTAAATGTCACAGTGCCGATTAATGTCAAGGCGAGTGATTTACAAAAGGGAAGAAATGACCGAAAGAAAAAGAAGAAGACAATTAGAAGAAGTAAGAGAGGGGTACGTAATAATCACGATTTCGCATACCCCGGCGTGTGTAAATAGATAATAAAAAAGCGCGCGTACATTGTAAAATAAGCGAGAAAAAGCGTTTCTGCTAGTATGCAATATCGTGTAATTAATCGTGTCTATCGAACGAAAAGATTTAAAAAAGAAGAGATAAAGTAAGGGAAAAAGAGAAGATGATAAAGAAGAAAAATTTATTTATTTTTGAAATTTACAATTGATGCATATTTTGCGTTGTTAATACTCGAATCCGAATTCATTTTTGCTTGCCTTAATAAATAATTTAACGCGATGATTCTCAAATATAATTGATATAATAAATTATTTTAAATAGCGAATTTCGATGAAGAAAGTATTCTTAGTGAAATATTGTGTTAGAATTAATTTGAAATTAAATGATTTTTACCGAAATTATTAAAAGAAGTTATTTTTTCTCTATAATATATAAGAATACTTTTTAAAAATAATGTTTTAATTTGAAACTTTGAACAAATTTAATCTAGCAATTTTTTTCAAAGCGTTATCAAATATGAAATGCCTGATGGAAAAAATATATCGCGAGAAACGGTTTTAGATCGACCAAAAAAAGTGATGTTTCATGTATATCGTTGAAGAAGACATTATTGCTAAAGAAGAGTAAGGCATCATAGTCGAATCTTTTTTCGACTGGAAATATTTTGACGTGTACAGAGAAGAGTGATATAAATCTTGAATAAAGAACAAATCGCGATAAGTAGTGTGAGAGGGAATGAAATCAAAAAGATAGATAAAAAAGAGAGCGCGCGAGAGAGAAAGAGAGTGATAGATTAAAAGAAAGAAAGGAAGAAAGAAAGATAAAGAAAAAAAGAAAAGAGGATGTAAAGATTGTGCACTTGGAGCTTGTATTGGAAATGCTATAATAGATGCGCTGTATTTTTTATGATGCAGCCTGATTAGACGCAGACTTTCTACGTTTTAGTATACTTTATATTTATTATTGTTCATGTTTACTAGAATTATATATTATATATCAGAGATTATTCCCTGGATATCTATAACGTCTAAGTCTTATGCGATATTTAAGAAAAATATAAAAAAAAGGAAAAAAATAAAGAAAACTACAAATCAATCAGTCTTGTTTCTTTTTACCTTTGACTCCTAATTTACCTTATTATTTGCACATTTATAAAATATATTCATAATAAATATCTATTAAAAATAAAATTGATAAATCAAACTATTTTTATTACTTTCATTCAAATTTAATTTAATCTTAATCAATGATGAACATGAATTATTTGCACATTTTTGATCTCGCATTTTATTTTTCTAACTATGAAATGTGTGTATACATTGTTATTATAATTCCTCTCCAAAATTACATGGTTGTTCGTTGCAAACGTTTTTTGGGAATTGAAGAAAAACACAATGTTGACGTATAAACACAACTAATAACAATTCATATTGCATTATACTTTGGCGAATGTAAAATGAACAAACGAACAAGTAAGCAAATTCTCGCTCGAAGATGTTAATTAAGCAAGTTCTGTGCCACGGTCTTCGGCAAGTTTTTCGATTAGCTGGTGGATTTTGTTGTACGTTACGCAAGCGAGGCGCACTCTTGAAGCTTTATTATCGCCCGATGGGAAATCCAAAATCGCAGACACGGCAAGTCATAAAATAATGGAAACTACCCTTTTCTCTTTACTCTTCACCCCCGCTCCAAACTGTTTCACGTTATTTCTCTCACTTTTCTGAGCGCGAGTTTATTCATCGAGTTCGAGTTTGTTACGAGAAGACAAGTTGGACGCGATACAAGCCCACTGCCAACCAACGTTTTGCATCGTAAAAGTTTCGACTTGTTAGTTGAAATTATTTGCACTGTGCGGAAAATTAGGTCTCGACAAGATACAAGCGTGCGCTGCTTGTTTTGAGTGTCCGCTGCTTTTCATTTTGTTGATGAGTCCAAACTTCGCGGACGCCTACAATCGACTTATAAATGAACGTTGGAAAATGCTTTCAACACTGAAATAACGTCGTACTTTTCTTACTTTTTACTTATACAATTAAATTGTTTGCTCATTTGTTTAATATTTTATTTCAATGTACATACAGTTTTAATATTCATGTACTTTTGTTTTTATAATTTTTATTTTTTTATTGTTATCATAATCTTTTATTATTGTGTATCATTAATAATGTATGTATGTATTAAGTTTCGTATTCGTTAATTTTCATATTGCGTATACGAAAGCATGTGATGAGTATGTGCGATGTATGTATGTATGTGTATGTGTGAGAGTTTGCGGAACAACTGGCTTAACGTGACTTCCGAACTACGATGGTGTGATCGGAAGAATGCCCAGTTCGAACAGTTGCGCGATCTTACGTAAGCTCGAATAAATCTAAAACTGATCATTTCTCCCCACACCTCCCATTCACACTGATAGAGCCATAATAAGTAGCTAAGCGCCCGCTTGAAATGCAAGTAAATGATGCGGTCACCCATCAAAGTAGTAACGACGCTCAACTCTGCTTAATTTCGGCCAGTGCCGAAGCGTAATTATTAACGACTAACCACAGGGTCGTTTATAATGTATAATTATAATAATTGATGTTGTTAGATTATCAAACTATTTTCTTTAAAACGATGTTTATTTAGTTAAAAGAATATGTGTATTAAAAATTAAGACTTTCATTTGACACAACTTGAAGGAATATTTTTTATTTTTCGATTTACAATTTACAAAATCAAGTAAAATCACTCTTTTATATTCTTATTGCTGTTTTGTAATTTACATTCGAAAAGTATCTTCAAACAGTTTGCAAATTCAATTGTCAAGCCAATAAATTTTCCATTCACGTAGACAACAAATTTTGCAAATTTTGACCTGAATTGCGTTCAAATTTTCATGTCACGTGAAAAACCAGCTTCAGTGAAAATATTTTTTAGCACCATGGATTACTTGAACAAAAAACCGAAGTCATTTCACCAAAGCGCCTACGTGGAAAATCAGCGGCAAATTTTCGCTTGCAAATGTGTCTTTTGCCCTCCCTACTTTTCTCGTTTCTCTGGTAAGCCTTCGGGCGGAACTAAAGAAATAAACGAGTGGTAGGAATGTGCGTGACATTGTTATATAGACGAACATACGCGAGAAGCGAACGAAACTGTTACAAAGGCATCTGTCATCGGGACGTCCTCATACGTAGGAGACTCACGCGCATGATCTTTTCTCGCCCGGAAAACAAATCCGAGCAAAGGACGGAAGAAAAAGAACAGAAAAAATTGCCCGCCATATCCTTATTGTAGACGGATTCCGTTTTCGTAGACAAATCGCGTGTTTTCAACGTTCCATTTTGTAAGCAGCTGCTATTTGTTTTCGGGGCACCCATCATCGTTACGCGACTTTACTAACATCCGTCACGTCGGCACCTACGATTTTTGACATACGTAATATCGCATGTTTTGTGAGAATACAAATTGGGTACTTTTTCTTAACGATTTTTTTAAATAAAATAAGTTAAATGTATTTTTCTAATTAGTTTGTTCCTAACTTATCATTATTTTATACATATTTGTAAAACTGTTAAATTTGTTTAGATTAAATTTAATTATGCATTTTAACTTAGATTCAAAAACAAGTAGTTTAAATCTATTTTAGATTTTTCATACTTTGTCCTTTTATCAAACATTTTTACATAATCGAAACTCCGTTATTAAAACGGTAATTAAAAGAAACTTTTTACCAAATTAAGCAATAAAACTTGTAACAAATATACCTTCGTCACATTTCAAGAAGGGTTATTAAAGTTAATGTATATTAAAATCTTTATTTCTGCTGATGACTGATGACGATTACAAATCATTCATCCTTGTGAAAATACGTGAAGTGTGGTGACAATGTGTCAGCGACACAGATCGATTCAAAAAGATACGAAAAGAAGTCGCGATGGAAATATACGACTGGTCATTCGATTGAAGGATATGAATGAATATGAAAGTGACACAGTGTAATCCCGGTTATATTTATTTCTTTTTTTTCACAGCGTGAAGTATATCCGCACACGTACTTGACCTTTTTTTGCTTAAGTTTTGTATTTATCATTTTCCTTCTCTCTACTTTATCTATACTAAAAATGGCTTAGCGATTTGCTTTTTCCAGCATGATATACACGCGAAATTTTCCTTCTCAGTTCGAATTCCATGACCTATCCATGATTAACTTTCCGCACCATTGCAAGACTACCGAAAACGACAATTCAAGCGCCAGTTCGTCCAAAGACAGCTTTTAACCAGGGGTTACGACAATTTAGTTCATGTCGTTTACAAGAATTGTATAATTACGTAGCAGAATTAAATATTATGTCATGATAGAAGGAGAAAAAAGTTAGAAGTAATTTAGTTAAATCGTAGTTAATTACGTTGGTATAATTAAAGTTAAAAAATGTAAATATGTGCAAAAATAGTTTTATATAAAAATAAATTGTATTGATAATGTAAGTAAAAGTTAAACTTTGGCATAAAGAGTTAATATCTTATGTTCATTAAAGATTACATTATGTTACATATTATATATAGAAATATAATATAAACTGTAGCGATTTTCAGGTAATTAAAACCAAATTTTTTTTAGTTAATTCTTTACTAACAAATTTAATAGTGCATCACAGTTACAATATTGGAGCTATTAGTTTAACTGATACTCTTCATTCTTTTCTACGTTCCCTAATTTTTCAATGAATTGATTTTTGCATTCAGATTCAATTACTTATAAAATGTATTCTATCATCCGTATAAGTGACCAGATATAATTAATTCCAGAAGTCACTTTTATCATCATAGCCCTAGACGTCATAAGCACCAAACTGGCGCAAAATATAATTAACCATCGGTTCATTTTCTGCCGCACGCACTGAAGTGGTAAAAAAGAGAAGAAGACAGATAAAAAGAGAGAAAGAGAGAAAGCAATAAAAAAAGAAAGACAGAGAGGAAACTTAGGGCAAGGAGATAGCATCTTGATCCGGAGATGATCTCTCGTTCTAATCCTGAGTGACGCTTTTGTGCAAGCTCATGTTTGCCCCTCTTCTCATCTCCATCCTCTGCATCTCTGCGTGCTTATTCTCTCACTCGATATCGGTTGTTGCGCGAATACGTCCTGGATACGGGACGACCAACGGAAAAGGCGTTTTGTCCGTTGTCTGCCACCCCAACAAGGCATTTACTTTATGTCAGAGCAAAGTCTGATCTGACCGGAGGGTTCATGCTCTTTTGCGCATGAACGTCATGCCCGACACTTTGGCCACGTGGCCAAAGATTTTTCGCTGGTGACAATGCGACGACAATTTCATTGTCAACGACAACGCATCTTTGAACGCTCACATTATGATACTCCAATGCTGTTTGCGACGCTCCGATGAATTTACCACTTTTTTGTTCCCATGTTTATGTTTATACACTTTTCAGTTCACGAAAAGAGATTGCAGTTTGATACATTGTTTGGGTTTTTCTGAGGTTTTAAAGTAGTTCGACTAATGGAAGAGAAATTATGTTTGGCTTGAGGATTAATAAGAACTGTTTTGTGACATAATTGTATTGCATTTAACAAACATAAAATGCACTTTAGTTTTCTTTGATTTGTAAAAAGACATTTAATAAGGTAGACTTTAATTATGTAGGGTTCATATAGTGAATAGAACAAAAAAACAGATTCCAATTAGAATGCTATTTCAGTTTTTTATATAATAATTGTTTTATTAATATGAGCATCTTGCAAAAGTTGAGTTTTGGTCATATGCAATTCACACATTATCAATATACATTCGTAAAGATAATGTGAATTATAAATACAAATAATTAAATCTTATGAATAAAATGAACTGATAGGAAAAATAGTATATTGCCTAAGTATTGGGAGAAGTTGATAATTCTACGAAGGTAGGAAAATTGCACGACGAGCGAAACGAGTCAATCTCGTAAGATTGTCTACTTCTTCCACAAGTTGAGTACAATATTTTTTTCTTACAAGTGATTGAGAAGTAGCGACTTTTTCCGCTGTTTTTTAATTGCAAAGTTAAATCACCATAATTAAAGTTCTACCATACCAGTTAAAAAACTTGTGTGTTACAAAATTATGAAAAACTTTTTATAATTATCGAAATTTCTTGACAATTATTGATTGATAAGATTTATTATTTTGGAAATTTTGGGAAGTTTGGGGGGGGGGGGGGAATT
>JABFPJ010001678.1:0-23871 GCA_022817425.1 Gryon sp. ZL-2020 | reverse complement strand
AATTTGAAATTTGAAATTTGAAATTTAAAATTTGAAATTTGAAATTTGAAATTTAAAATTTGAAATTTGAAATTTGAAATTTGAAATTTGAAATTTGAAATTTGAAATTTGAAATTGGAAATTGGAAATTGGAAATTTGAAATTTGAAATTTAAAATTTGAAATTTTGAAATTTGATATTTTGAAATTTGAAATTTTAAAATTTGTAATTTTGAAATTTGAAATTTGAAATTTGAAATTTTGAAAAATGAAATTTTGAAATTTGAAATTTGAAATTTCAAATTTGAAATTTGAAATTTCAAATTTGAAATTTGAAATTTGAAATTTGAAATTTGAAATTTGAAATTTTGAAATTTGACATTTTCAAATATTAAAGCTATACAAAAGCTAATTTTATTTTGCATTAATATATATGAAATTAATAGTGTGTTGTAAATAATAGGTTAAGATTAATTTTATATATATAAATTTGAAATTTTGAAATTTGAAATTTGAAATTCGAAATTTGAAATTGGAAATTGGAAATTGGAAATTCGAAATTTGAAATTTGAAATTTAAAATTTGAAATTTGAAATTTAAAATTTTGAAATTTGAAATTTTGAAATTTGAAATTTTGAAATTTGAAATTTTGAAATTTGAAATTGACAAACAGACAGACAAACAGACAGACAAACAGACAGACAAACAGACAGACAAACAGACAGACAAACAGACAGACAAACAGACAGACAAACAGACAGACAAACAGACAGACAAACAGACAGACAAACAGACAGACAAACACACAGACAAACAGAAAGACAGACAGACAGACAGGAACAGTGGAACGGAGGAATAATGACATGGGGGAACAATGGAACAGAGGATCAATGGAACAGAGGAAGAATGGAACGGAGGAATAATGAAATCGAGAACAATGGAACAGAGGAACAATGGAACGGAGGAATAATGAAACGGAGGAAGAATGAGAAACAATCAAATATAGAAATAATGGCACAGAGAAACATTGGAACACTATTGATATACTTTTTTGTTAATATATTTATTTGTTTGCGTCAATTTCCATTATCTTTTCGGTTTATTCTTAGGTAACTATGTGATTCATTTAAAAATGTGTTTCAGAGAACTCATCCGAAGGTTTATGCGAAAGATTATCCCGAATATGTCCGCAAAAACAGAAGAATGATGTCCGATGAAGGAATCAGTCGACGAACAACTTTATCTCTGCAAGCAGAGTTTGATGCAAATATGTGCGAATTTTTATTGGAGAGCAGGGTTCCTTTCAGCATCGTGGAGAAGCCAGTTTTCGGAAAATTTTTGAAGGTAATTTTCTGAAAATATTTTTTGAATAGTTTCTTCTCTACAAAAAGTGAGAGTTTGAAAAGCTCTGATTCTACAAATTTACAATTTGATACTGTTTTTCTTATAACAATATCTTGTTTCGCTTAACACCTCAGAATCTTCAAATATATATTATTCAAACATTCCTAAATTTTATTTTAATTTGTTAAATATTTGAAATTGTTGAATTTAGATTTTCTATTAAATTGAAAAAAAGATAATAAAGTTACTATTTAGTTTCTCATGTTAATAATGAAAATTAAAATTAAAATTGTTATAAAAACTTTGCGTCAATTGTCTTTTTCCTGGCCATACGACCAATAACTGCAAGAGTCAGACGGGATGTCGCAAGTGCGGGAAAAAACATCACACTCTCCTCCATTAGAGACACCAAAGACTCAACCAGGCGAATTCGTGATCAAGTAGAAGCTAGCCTTCGCCGAGGGTGTTTAGAACTTAGGAAGTGGTCCTTTAATAGCCCGGAGCTGCTGCCGTCAGCCGCAGCATCCTCGGATCAACTGTACCTCGAGCCTGAGGATCTCTCTGACAGAAAGGTGCTCGGTATTGCCTGGTCATCCAGGTCAGACGCTTTCTCGATCAGAGTATGGGCCGCCAGGATCACCAAAAGGTCCATTCTCTCACATATAGCGAGAATATACGACCCGCTAGGGTGGTTATTGCCATACACTGTCCGAGCCAAAATCTTATTACAGTCTCTTTGGTTGGAAAAGATAGACTGGGATGACACCAATCTATCACCACAGTGTTTACAAGGTTGGAATAAATTTTGCGAAGAACTTCCGCTTCTCACGAAGTTGTCAATTCAACGGCATATGGGCCCTGAAAGTTTAAACGCCAAGTTCCGCTTTGTCGGATTTTGCGATGCATCTAACAGAGCTTATACCGCCGCAGCATACCTTTATATTGAATATCAACATGGAGAAATTCAGTCCCATCTCTTGATGGCGAAAAGTAAGGTTGCTCCAATTAAAACGGAGTCAGTTCCCCGTTTGGAATTGTGTGGCAACGTGACCCTTACAAAGTTAATTTGCAAAATCAACGACGCCTGGTTGGGAAAATTCGATGAGATATGTTGCTTTACGGACTCGCGTATCGTACTAATTTGGCTCGCCAAACATGCTTCAAAGTGGCACACGTTCGTTGTGAATTGTATCTGTATCTCCTTCATACAGTCTGCACTACCTGAAGTCAAATGGCAACACATCCCGATTAAATGAAATCCCGCGGACCTCAACTCACGTGGAATAAGCGTATCCGAGTTACTGGAAGCCAATCTCTCGTGGAAAGGACCAGATTTAAATCTCGGAGGAAACCCGAATCCCGTGACCGAGGAATTAGACAACATATCTTAAAGCGTAGCTGCAGAAGCACGGAAGACTATTAGCAGTCTCATGGTCACACATGATCTGCCTTCATATTTACTTCGCCATTCATCTTGGCTCAAGCTCGTAAGAGTATTGGCTTGTGTCATGAAGTTTATTAATTCACTTCGGCGTGAGAACAATGAACAAGAACACCTTCACAAACCTAAAACGCACATTTTCAAAACGCTACAAGAGAATTCATTTACACATGAGATACAGGCCTTAGAAAAGGGTCAAAGCGCTCCAAAACAGTCCTCATTGTATCAGCTGACCCCTTTTCTCGATTCACAAGGAGTTGTTCGGGTAGGAGGAATGCTACAACAGTCGGAGCTTTCACTCGGACTGTTGTAGCTTGGAATGGTGCCATTTGTCGAGCAACAAATAGCACCATTGCCGAAGGCTCGTTGTACACCGTCCAGACCATTCTCCCATACGGGCATTGACTACGCTGGACCTTTCCATATGAAAGATTCTTCCGGTCGAGGTCATCGAGCCCATAAAGTATGGATTGCAGTGTTCGTGTGCTTTGCAACCCGCGCCATTCATTTAGAGGTTGTTAATGATTATTCCTCAAAGTCCTTTCTGGCAGATTTTAAATGCTTGATAGCCAGACGAGGACTCCCGTCAGACATATACACCGATCGGGGTACTTCCTTTCAGGGTGCTGACTCCAAGCTCAAGCGCCTCTTCTTATAATTAAGTCAAGATGTTAACTTGCTAAATACACTAGCTTCAGATGGTATTCAATGGCATTTCATCCCTCCTACCGTAGCTCATCAAGGCGGACTTCGGGAGGCCGGTATCAGAATCTCAAAGTACCATCTCAAATGAGTGATGGGTTCATTCACTCCCTCCTGGGATGAATTGCGAACCATCTTATGTCAGGTTGAGACATGCCTTAATTCTCGGCCAATGGTTCAACTGAAGGATGACCCCTTGGATAACCCAGCGTTGACGCCAGGTTACTTTCTGGTGGGTTCAAGCTTGCAAGCCTTGCTCGAACCATCACTCTTGTACAAGAAGGAGACACGGTGGCTTACCACAACAAGGATCGTGCAGTCGTTCTGGAATCGATGGCAGTCCGAGTATATTTCTCAACTACAACGAAAACACAAGTTGCAAGAAGCACGAAAAAACCTCCGAGAAGGCGACATTGTACTGCTGCGAGACGTCAATGTGCCACCTTGTTACTGGGCTCTGGCACGAGTGAAGACTACAAAGAAAGGCACCGATGGATTAATTCGTGACGTAGTCATAACAACACGAAACACTGACTTACATTTAGACCAATCACACAGCTCATAAAATTACCAGTGTCCTAAAGATCAAAGAATATTTTTTTTTCTTTTCTTTTCAATTGTTAAATAAAAAAAAAGAGACCCTTGCCCGACGAGGACACACTCTCGGCTACGAAGTGTTCTTTATCCGCATATGAAGAAGGCAGCTTCTCCCCTCGCATGGAGGAAGCATGGCAGGAAGGGCTTCGAGAAGAAACGTCACAATCATATACCACAACAGATTCTGAGTATAGAAAGTATACGCTTTCAAGTCAGTTTAGAAGGGTATCTGTGACAGTGAATCTCGCTAAACCGGGGAAACGGCAAGCTCCGGTTTTTCGAGCCTATCACTTGTCCATCCCAGAAAAAGTGTTTGAGCAAAGAAAGAACCGCAAGTGCTGGAAGTGGAAGGTTTACATTCCCTCTGGTAAGATCATAATTTACTTTCGGGATGGCACTGCATTGAATGCACGCCTCATACGCAGATTGAGCCAGAAGAGATCCCTGAAGACCCTCGTGCTGCTGCTCTGGCTCAGCGGACTGAACCACAACCAACACCAATGACAAAATAGAAACCCGATTCATCAACGAAGGAGCCTACAAGACCCAAAATGAGATCATTAGTCGTTGTTCCGGAGCACTCTACGCTGCATCCACACAACAACCAGGTTGAGCTTAATCGGGTCTATCGGTCTTGAAGGACCTGGTGTCGTTCAACGGGGGCGGTGTCAAGTATCGGCATCTGCCATACCGACATGCGGTTCAACACGCTCGGTCATCACGACACCGTGTTACCGCGGCGCGCAAGCGCATTACGCGGAATTAAGCTCCGCCCATATCTGGCTTCACTCACTCATGTGAAAAGCTAGAGTCGGTACTTGTGTTCGAGACATCTCGACAGTAACTTGAAAGGGACAGCGTGCTAGTGCGATTGCGACGCATAACCTCGACGTTAACGCTTCGCCTCTTCAATGCTTTTACTTAGCTTTTAGTACTGTTTTTTGATGTTTGACGCTTTGTTAGTGCTATTGGGCACCCGCTTTTACTATTTTCTGCTTCAGCTGCTATTGGCAAAACTATTTTTAAGCCTTTTTTTCTTCAAATTTGTATTGGACTTACAGGTTAGTTGGACCACACTTATTTCTTTTGAGTCAGCTCAAATGAAATGAATGTGAAGGGATCTCGGGTCACTCGAATCCCGTGATTTGATAAATCTCGAGCCACTCAAATCCCGTGATTTAATTCACATTTAATTGTCACTTTTAAAATTTGAAAGGCCAAATTATTTTATTCAATTTTTCCGTATTTAAAACGTGTCTCGAAATTTTTCGACAAGTGTTGACATACATAAATCGAAAATAAATGTTTATCAACAGCGTTTCTAGGATGCGATTAATTTGTGAAAATATTGATTCTATTAATTAGTCAAAATTATCCGGTTTATAGTCATTGAGACTGTTAGAATTCATATATTTTGATTTTTCTCGAATGATAATTAGTGTAAGAATTTAATTATAACGCAAGAGTTCGTAAATTTTGTTTCTTTTTTAAGTTTAATATTAACTTTTATTAAAATTTGTTACTTTGGTGTGAACTTTGTCTTTATTTATTGCAACATCACCTTGTCCAAAACAATTTTATCCCGTTCGGTTCAAACAACATACAGTCCACTCTCGAGCTTTCTCAGGTTTTGAGGTCAGAGCCTCACCTGCGGTCAAAGTTTAATTTATTAATTGATTAATTAATTGATAAATTAATTAATAAAAACAAATATTTCTGCCAATATTTGACAATTACGATGCTTGTATTATAAATTATAGATTTACAAAAGGGCCGAAAGGACAAAGTTAAACCTTTATCTCGACAGAAATTACTTCGACGAAGTTTTATTTGAAAAAAACATCTTGGCTATCAAGAAAGACCTGGAGAGTGTGGAGTTTGTGTGCAATAACCGCAGATGTTTGGAGCACTTCCAGTCGACGGTTTTTAGGAGTAACTCTACACTGGATATAAGAACACTTTCTTCGTAAATGATGTTAAAAAATCTAAAGATAGTGTGTTAACTTCATTAAAATATCCTGTTCTACATTAATCCATCAACTCTGCAAGGAAGATCTGCTGCTCTTGCTTGCAGACGCTTTCCTAAGACGCAATCATTTGATCGAATCGCAGAGCTCTTGAATGAGATCTACGGTAGTATGGGTATGGATTCGGAAAAAATCGTGGCTGTCACCACTGATAATGGCGCCATTTTTGTGAAGGCTTTCCAGGAATAACAGCTTATAACTCATTTACAGGTACAAAAAACAAACAAACAAATAAATACACAAACAAACGAAAAAACAAACAACCAAAAAAACAAACAAAGAAACAAACAACAGACAAACTAGCATTATATTTTCTAGGATCAACAGAAAATGAAGACAATTCCGAACAGATAATTGGGGCTGATTCCGAATGCAGTGACTTGTCGACTGAAATATCTGAGGGAAAGCATTTTGACGACAAATATTTCCAGATCTCCAACCAGTGCTGCCATGCCACTTTGGATGTGCTTGCCATCTGCTAGATTTGGTCACCTCAGCAGATGTGCTTAAGGTTATCAAGGACAATGTGCATCTTGCAAAACAGCACGAGATTACGATTTGTCGGTGTAATGAGTTATGGAGACTAACTCGTTTTCCAAAACAAAAGGAAGTAATCCCAGAGATTTTGAATGAGGCATTGAAGCGGCCTGTGGTTGTACGCTGGAATTCAATGTGCGATGCATTTGTGCAAATTGCCTCTTTGAAATCAAGACAATATCAAAGATTTAAACGCATCTTAGAAACTGTGAAACGTGTTGAAAGAATCCGACGTTCAATATATTGACGAATTCGTCGCATGTCTAGGGCCAGTGTGCGAGACCATTGACAAATTGCAGTTGTAAAGCCATTTTCATTATGTCTACCTTTTGCTATGTCTTGTGTCACTACATAGTTTTCCGCTGGTCAGAGGTTTGATAGCGAGTGTCGAGAAGCGATTCGCCGATTTCTTCGAAGTCCGAGGCAATGGTGAATTTGCTGCCATCGCAGCGATGGTTCAAGGCGCAGTGGTTCAAGTGCTTGGGCCAAGATGTGCAAGAAAGGGTCCATGAGTTGCTGATGAACGCCGCTAGAAGGCATGCTGTTGGACCAACCCTTCAAACATCGGTCCAAAGTATGCAAGTAGACAGCTTCTTCGACTTTGGCGACGAAAGGAACAGTAGCACGGTCTCGATGTTTGATATGACCGATGTTGAGATGCATGTACGGAAGTACTTGCAGGAAAGTTGCACTGAAAACATTTCAGCAGTAACAATTTACCCGGTAATTAAAAAGCTTTTTTTGTCTTATAATACACCGTTACGGTGGTGCGCAAATACCAACAGTAAATTTCGTAAGTAAAGCGGTGTAAAAGTTTTAAACTAGAGATGTGTAAACTTTGTAAAGAAAGCGGTGTACTTAACATAAATAAATAAAGTAAAAATCAAAAGCAAAAGTGTTTTAAAGTTCATAAATAAGCAATGTGAAAATTACAAAAAGCGTTGTAAAATGCATAAGTATGAGCGGTGTAAGATCATAAGTGTAAGCGGTGTAAGATCATGAGTATGAGCGGTGTAAGATTATAAACAAAAGCGGTGCGATGAACTATAAACTATAAACAAAAAAGCGGTGCGGTGATAATTAACAAAGCGGTGAAATAGTTCATCAACTAAGCAGTGCGGCGATAATAAGCAAAAGCGGTGAAAAACTAGATCATTACAATTATATTGAAGGTTTTTGTTGCAAGAATTAAGTTGTAAGATTGATGTCGGAAATTCACAAAACATTGCTAGAAATGAAAGATACTACAGGGTTATATTTGCATGGAAATAAACGCTAAAAGATGTCGATTTTATTTTGTGTTGATAATACGCATGGAAAATAATGTGTATAGCGACTGATTTCAATTCAATGCATGGAAATTTTTATTTAATTAATTTTATAAGAAACGATTAATTTGCTCTTATAATGTTATAAATAAACCAAAAACAATGATAAAAGCAAAAGTTTAAAGTTTTGAATAATTGCAAACGGAAGAACGAATGAAAACGTCTATCCTTGTTTCTCCTCCGGTATTTCTTGTAGTTGGACAAAGATAGCAATACAGCATGAAATAGCGAACAAATCAAAGCGGAATAAAGGAGAGCGGAATAAAGCTTTTACCAGATTTTTTACATTTAAATTGTTTAAGAGGTTTTTGTATGGATTTTAGTGTAGTAAATTGTCAATAAAATCATGTTAACATAAATGATTATATAAATGAGTAAACGAATATATATAAATAATTTTATGAAAATAATGAATGAAAATTATGTTGAAAAATGTAAGAAAAGTTGTTGAAAATAAGCATGAAAATAATTTGGAAAAAATTGTGATTGAAATTAATTTCGTAAAGTAAAATATCGTATTTGAATAAAAAGTGAAAGCGGCTGTTTCGGCATACGGCCGATACTGCTGCTTAGTTTCAGGCCGGGTCAGCGTCGTCCTCGGCGCGAACACCGGCAACAGCTGATTGGTCGGAGGTTGGTCGTATTGCTGGTTCCGTGCCTCTATTGCCTCTAGCCTCTGTCCCAACGCTTCTAACTGCTCCAAATTGGAGAACTGGTGCCTCGCAATCTGGGCATAATAAAGGGGGTAAAGAGGTTTTCATAAGCCTGCTTCAGATGGGCCTCGCTCGACATAGGCGGCTCCACTCCAATCAATCCGGTTATGCTTAGGAGATGGTTGAAAATCGACTCTCCTGGTGCCTGCGTCCTCTGCTTTATCGCCCGGGCTATTTGCTTTTGAAATCCGGGACCGCTGAAGCGCTCCTGGAAACTGACGACGAAGTTGCCCCAAGTCCGCTATTGCTGCCCTTTCTGGCGGTACCACTGGTGCGTCCTTCCCCCTTCGTCAGGTCAGTATCCCGGTAGCACTCCGATAGCACTCAGTGTCGCCAGGAACTCCGTGACGCTTATCTCTCCTTCGCATGTAAATTGTATCTGCCAACGCGACACTAGTGCTGGCAAGTTCCTTAGTGGCTGGCTCCATGAGCGTTCAGGGCACCGGGTCGTCTGGTCATTTTCGAAGGTCACTTGCGGTGGCCTCCTGGTCCCCAGGTTTGCGCCGAGGTTATCCTCGGGGCGGCACTCATTGTGACCGTTGTGTCCACCGGCGGTCCTCGTCCTCGTCACGGTGGTGGTGGCCACCACCGTTGGCGCCACAGTCGGTCCCAAGCTAAACGTCGGGATTTCGCCCTCTTCTGTATCCTGGTACGTCTAATATCCTAGAGGCGTGGCTCCCAACTGCGTATCCAAGGTGATTTGGGTGGACGAAAACCCGGTGGTCCATCGGCGTGGGGTTTGGGAGGCTCCCCGCCTCTTCTCGACCCCGTCTCCCAAGGATAGCGACTCCTCCTCCTCATCGGAGGAGCCGACTCCATCGGCGCTGACGGCGCCTAACTCCGTCTCCAGGGGTGGTTCCGACGCCAGCTCTCTAGCTGGCTGTCTAGCCATGTGGGCAGGCCCCAGCGGTGACATTGTGTCGGTGGACACCTCTAGATGATATCATTTATATATATGTCTAAGAGTTGAAAGACCATAAATGTGGTTATAAGTGACGATAAATTTTTTCTTGTACTATACAGACCAATTTGTCAAAATTATAATATGCAAAATTATGGGATCCTAAGCTGGTATATATTATCAACTACGATTTTTTTGGACAAGTAGTTTATACTTGTCTATTTATTAAAAATTTGTTTATATTTGCAATTTTCATACAACTTACAAAATGTATTGTCAGATTTAATTTTTTATCAAAAAATTTTACACATGATCATTATATCATTTGAAACTACTGTTTATTATTGTTTGACTAAATATATTTTAGTATGTTATAATAATTACGAAACTGGAGTACATTATCAAAACAAGGATTCGAAAATACTGATTATAAGCTGACTATTTTGTCTTTCAATTTTGCTGAGAGTAACATTACATATTTTCTCTTCAATTTTTATCAATACATTTTTTTTTCAACAAAAATCAGGTCTTATAATTTCTTAACGCGGTTTCACAACTGAATGTTGTATTTATATTTATTCATGCACTATGACGCTTTTAGAGCGAAAATTTGTACCGTATGAACTTATATGTAAGTTCCCTAATAGCTAACAAATTATGAGGCAAGAAATCGTTCTAGAGTATGGAAGAATTTATTTTTTTTCAATTGAATTGTTCATTAATTATGCTCTTCTATGTAGTTCTGTAATAATTTTGGATTAATTTTGTTATATATAGTTCATTACCGATATTATTTTTCTGTTATTTATCGTATTCTCTGTCAGTTATTATATTTTGTAAAATTAGTTTGTAGATAAACTTGCCAGAGCTGGTCGAACTAACCGATGCACGTATCGAGGGACATTCGACAAATAACTGGCAATCATATCATTGCACTAACATCCCGTATGCAAACAATGGTCCATCAACATCTAAGACTATCTAAGCATCGAGAAGGAGAAGCTACGTTGCCTCAAACCTGCTCTCTGATCTTTAATTTGTTGTCGTTGATTTCGCCGCCATCTGAGCCAAGTAGAGACATTGCCACCACCACCACCTCCCGAGCAATTAAAGAAGAAGTTTCATCTACCATCCCGCTGTGAGATGAGACATAATGATCCATGGCGAGTAAATGTCAATCTACTGGAAAATAATTTTATTTTGTTGTCTTGATATTCCGATGACAACAACAACGTCAGGAGGCCGTGCGCCCCAAACTCCGAATCAATGGGAATGACGATCACGTCTGTTTGTCGTGGCAAAGGCACTTCTACGATGAATGTTGGATCGATACTCAGGCTGAGAGACTTCTAATCTGGTGATCAAGATGCAGCTTCAATTTATCAATGTCAGGGCCTACTCTGTGAAAATGATTTGAGACAAAATATCATTGTTTATAAGGCCATTTTCCGAACTTGGTTCATTTGGTTACAATTAGTACAAGTTCCGAGGTATAGTAGACAGCATCCCGATGAAGTCTGGATCAAAATCACGGACCTAAGGAAGGGAAGCAGTAAACAAAAATGATGGGATGAACACCAACTTCATGAGGTGAACTAATGAGGTGAACACCAACTTCAAATTCGCCGCCAGAAAATTGAGGAAAAACGGCAGCAATGCGGAGTGACGAGAAAAGGGGCGGAGCAACGTTGCACAGGCAACTTGAAAATGACTGGCATGAGGAGAAATTGGAGCTTTCGATTTTCGGAAGTCGTACCGTGTGAAGGTCTTTGGACTTTGGAAGTCGTACCACTAGGAGGGAAGTTAACGTGCTAGGTTGTGAGGCTGGCTCTGGAAATAGGGTTACACATCATGGCTATTGTAAAGCCATTTAAATTCTTATTTTAATCTGTAAGTTTGTTCCGATTTCTCTTTGAATATTTTTTTTGATATGGTGCAAAGTTATTAAATTTCTTTTGATTTGTAAATCTAGTTAAATTCTTGTTTCGATTTTTTTTAGTAACTTTTGGATTTTGGGAAATAATTAATTTCTTTTAATAGTATATTACTGCTAAGGGCGCCACTGCGCCCGAGACTGGTATCCTATTTTGTAGACCGAGGGAGCGGACGGTAAAGTGGAACTTACTGCCCTAGGACGGTAAACTGCTCGAGGGCGTAGCCCGAGAGCATTTTTACCGTCCCAGGGCATGGTTAGTTCCACTTTTGTCCACTCCTAGGGTGCATAAAAGAGTTTATTTTGTAAAGTCAATTTTTGTATTTAGTTTTGGTAATTTAAAGTATGAAATATGGTTCTTGAGAGACAGAACTTATTCTAAACAAGTTTAGGCTCGAAACAAAATTTTTTTTGGAATAATTGTGTTTGATTTGTGTTTTATGGTAAAATTTTGTATGGTTTGGTATCGCTAAGTTTTGATTTTGTATGATTTCTTAAATTCACTTTCTTGAAAGAATTTACTAGACTTTTTTTGCCTCAAATATTGTGAAAAACGACTTCAAGGTTAAAGTGCCTAATTTTATAATATTTTTGTATTCCGATGTTAATAGTATTTTCTTTTTGGCTGTAATCTTGGAAATTTGATTTAATAATTGAATTTTGTAATAATTGTAGAAATTTATCTTAAGTTATTTTTTGTATCGAAAACTTTAATTATTTTTTTGTAATTTTTCTCTTATTATAATTGAGTTTTGATCTGGAAAAGAATTATTTTATTTACTTATGATTTCCGATTTTGATATTTTGTGAGAAATTAAATAATCAAAAGTTAATTTGTAATGTTTGTATATTGTGTCTAACGTCAATTTTAATTTTGTGATTGAAATTTTGAAAAATAAATTTTGTTTGGTTTCTATTTTATTCGAAAATCAAGGCTAATTTTCGTTAGTCAGTTCCGTTTTGCTAAGATTTGAAAATTCCGCTTCGTATCTGAATAATTTAATTAGTTTAGCAATGTAAGTTTAGTTTTGAAAGTATAGAATTGTGGATTTAATTTGGATAAATTAAATTCTTGGTTAAATTCTTGAAATAAGTGTTTGATTTATAGTCTATTAATTTTTGCATAAAGATTTTTTGGAAATCAATTGAGGAAAATATTACTATTTGAATAAGATCAATAATCGAGAATTTTGGCGATTCTGTAAATTTTATTTTCAGCGAGTGTTGGTATTAATTTGGTTATCGCTTAAAAGTTATTCAGATGTGGCGAAGGTTCGTTATAAACTCAAAAAAATAACGTCACTGCATATGCAATTGCTTTACAATAAATAACTTTATCGTAAAGCTATTTTCATGAAATTACGAAAGTTTGTACAATATAAGAACAAAATTCTAAAATAAGGGAAATTTGTCTTGTAACTGAAGAGCTCAACTTCACAAGGTCACTTGTTCAATAACTCAGTACGTGACTACATTTTAATCGGATTTAAGTAAACACCAGCAGTTGATTGCTTTGCATGAGCCTACGATGAAAGTCTAAGTGAACAAAATAAAAGCGGCCATAGTTAAAACTAAAATCGAGATGTATGTCGTGCATTGCGTTGCGTAATTCATGACAGTTTAACATAATTTCAAAGTATAAAAAGCAGAATTGCTCTGACTCACAACTTAGTAGGATTTGTGCAAGCCTGGTGTTGCTTGATAGTATTACAATGAAAGTAGTAAGTTACTAGAATTTAAAATAAAAATAAAAGCAAAACTATCGATCACACATTTTCTTCTCTTTATCGTACAAAAATTGCATACTTCAAGCTTCATAAACAGCAATCATATATATTCTAGGCTTCGGAATGCGATGCAATTGTCTTAATAAATTGTATAATGTTATATGAAGTAAAAGTATCTACTTTTTCACTGCATTGAATCAATTTTCATGGTTTAAGACAATGCTTGTTAAATGTCATTAATGTTAAAAGCAAAAACATGTTTGCATTCGATGAAACCATGTTTATTGGTTCAGTGTGAAATTAATTTTTTTGTATAAATATGTTGTAGCGGAAGACATGGAACGCAGTGAAACCGTGTATATCCCGTTTTTGTAGTATATTTCATGTGTTCCAAGTATTCTGCGGGATCCGTGTAATCCACGTATGTCATGTATGTTTTGTAAGTTTCATGCATTCTGTTTCATATGTTCAAAAGAATACTTTAAATTTATAAAATATTAAACAACTAAAAATTACCTTACAAAGGTAAAACATGGACGAGCCAAGGTGTCTATAGTATTCCCTTTAACCTAAACTATATTATCACCAAAACCTTTAACAACACATGCAGATTTTATACATAAAAAACATGTGAAATCATGTACCCACACGCACGAAAATATATCCAAAATTTTATAGACAAAATATATCTTTGACTATATACTAAATATATATAAATTTATATCTTGGATATTACATTTATTGCCGCTTTTTATATAAAAAAGATATATACTTATATATAAAAAAGATATATATTGAGTATATGTAATTCCTATATTTTATAACAAAATATTAAAAAAAAATTTATAATTTTATTTTTTAATGAAATTGATATTATTGATTATATATTTAACAAGGTTGGGTAGTAACTGTAACTTAAGATACAAGTTACAGAGTTACTTTTTTCCTGAAGTAACTTGTAACTTAATTTAGTTACTTCTTAACAGTAACTTGTAACTTTTTTCGTATAAAGTAAAGTTACTTTTTATTTTTAAAATTTTTATAAAATTAATTAAATTATTTATATTTTTTTATAAAATGTACAAAATATGATGTAAGCAAATGTTTGCTTATGAAAATGAAAAAAAGTTGCAAATATATGTATAATATATAGATGCTTTTAAGAGTGTATTGAGTTACTATTGACTCTACCTTGTGCTATACGTCCAGGTTCATGGCGTAGCGGTCAGAATATCGGACAAGTACTAAGAAACACTGGATATCAATTCTTGTTTTAAAATTCTTTTTTTATGATCAAAATGAAATTCAAAATTCACAATTATAATTTAGTAAGTTAATTTTAATACGAACATAAATCGCACTATTTGGGCACTGAATTTACTTTGAAATGAAATAATAAACGCTTTGAATACACAAACATATAAATAAAAGCAAATAATGAAACATTTCAAAATTAAGTGAATTGATCAGTTGGACACAAACACTGTCGATGATAGTTACAATTATTAGAAATGGAGACCAATAGCGAAATAATTCCAGAAAATCGTCAAACAAATTTATTATTGGCCTCACATTGAAAAAATGTTTGAACAATTAGATCGTGAAAAAGTGATTGATAAAAAGATTTATCAAAAAGTGTGCTTCCGGTGTAAGCTATGTGAACCAAAAAAAATTATATCAGCTTCAACAACCAGTAACGGCAATTTGCGAAAACATATAAAAGTACGTTTATCTGTATGTACATTATATTCTATATATTTTTTACATAATAATTTATAAACAAATGTAACTTTATTTTTTATAAATTTACAATTTCATTTTGAAACAATTTTAGGCTCAGTAGGAATCTTTTCTGGCAGAATTTAATAACTTGATGAATAAAAAATCAAAAACAGACATTAAAACAGAAAAAAAACAGTTGTTAAGTAACACAACTTTAAAAGTTAGAACATCAGAAAATACTGTTTCAAAAGTTAAATTTGATCGCGCCGTTACGAAATTAATTGTTCATACAGCATCATCTTTTTCGTTAGTCGAAAATGATGAATTTAAACATTTTTGCCGTATTCTGACCAACAAAACGCCGTTATCGCGTAAAACATTAATCAGTAATATTGTCAAGTTCTTTGACAATATGAAACTTGATTTAACTGACAAGTTAAGCAATATAGAATACGTTTGCATCACGGCAGATTGTTGGAGTATATTTAAAAGGTAAAATGTATATAACTTTTCAAAATAATCGAAAAATTTAATGAGTAAATTATAATAATGAAATGATTTTATTATATTAGGTCGTCTCTTGGAATGACTGTACACTGGATAGATCCAGGCAGTTTAAAAAGACATTCAAAAGCAATAGCTTGCCGTCATTGGAAGGCACACATTCGACGATTCATCTCAGAATATATCTGTTTTGAATAAATATAATATTCTAGAAAAAACAGTCGGAATAGTAACAGACAATGCATCAAACTTTGCAAAAGCTTTTAGGTAAATGACAACGAGCATTTTCAAATTAAATTATTATTAATGTTATTACTACTATTATTATTATTATAATTATATCTTTATATTATATTAACTATTATACAATTTCAAATGGTAAAAAAAATATTTTGCACACAATAAAATATAATTCTTTTATCGATAAATGGCTGCTGATACGATAAAAAATGAAATCGGATGTTATTTGAAAGTTCCAAATGATACACGGTGAAATAAACTGTTTTAATAATATTTTAGTAAAATATTGTAGTAAAAAACAATTTTAGAACAAAATTGGGATGAACATCATGTTTTCAGATGGAACTCTGTGTATGACGCTATTTCTTTTTTTTAATTCACGCAAAAAAGTTACGATCTGTTTGGGTAAAACTTAATATTATGCCACCAACTGAACGGGACATTGAATTCTTGACAGAATATTGCCAAGTAATGAAACCAATTGCCATTGGTCTCGATATATTACAAAAAGACGATAACATCTATATAGGGTATTTTTTACCAGTTTTGATGACCATTGAGAATGAGCTAACGAATATGCAAGTGAAGTATTGTTCTCCACTAATAAACAGTTTATTGGATGGATTGAAAAAACGGTATGTGTACAATAATACTGATTACACCAAATATATTGAATAATATAAATGTAAATAATTCTATATCAAAAAATTCTATAGAAGTTGATAGAAAACACAATAAAATTGTTATATTATATTTTGATTTTAAAATAATGTATAATGTTATATAAAGATTAATTAAGGAAGAGACTAAATTAATTTTTAAGAAAATTGACCAAAATAATGCAATCATTTTTTCAGATTTTCGAGTAACATTGAAAATATTAATTTCAAGATTGCTACTGTTTTATTACCGCAGTTCCGTTTAGATTGTTTTTCTAACGAAGAACATGAACATCTAAAGAATTATTTAAAACATCAGTTACCTCAAAGTGATTTCTTAAATGACTCATTACAACCGCAACAGCAGTCTATTTTTAAATTTAAAAATGAAAAAAAATGGTCAGTTCTCGATGAGTACTTCAACTCATCCAGTAGAGACTTAAACATGTATCCGACAGCATTGGAAAGTATATTTGTTAAATTTAATACTCTAATTCCTTCATCTGCTCATTGCGAGAGACTTTTCAGTGCTGGTGGACATGTTTATGACACACTAAGAGGGAAAATGAGTGACAGAAATTTTGAGGCGTCTCTTTTGTTGAAGTTCAACAAATCTTTGTAACTATCGTTGTGTCTATTGTATAATTTGTAATGTTAAATTCGAAATATTGATGGTGTTAAAAAACGATTTTCTAGAATTTTAAAACATTCTACTAATGGAAACTGTATATGTATATATTATACAACATTTTTATATTTGTATTAAAACATTCATTTCATTTTATTAGCGTATTCTTACTTATAAAAAACACGTTTTAAAAAAATAACTTGTAACTTTTAACTTGAAAAAAAATTACTAACTTTTAACTCAACTAAGTTACTTTTTTCTGCAGTAACTTGTAACTTAACTTAGTTACTTTTTATGCTAAGTATTTTGTAACTTAACTTAGTTACTTTTGAAAAATTACTTACCCAGCCTTGATATGCTGGATATATAAAAGATATAGAATATATATCCTGTTTATATCTTTGGAGATATTTTCGTCCGTGTGGGTAATGAGTCAAGTACACAAAAAACCCACAAATCTAAATCAAAAAATAATTAAAAATTTATTCCTCCTTCCAATTTCGGTATAACAAGGGTGTGAAATCACTTAGTGAGCCAAGAATAAATCTTAACCGAACTAAAACCAAATCGAAACTAAACTAAATCAAACTAAACTAAAACCAAACCAAGCGGAAACTAAGCTAAATGAAAATCAAACCAAACTAAAACCAAACTACAAAAAAATAAAATAAAATTTTGAAAGATATTATTTTGCTGATTTTTTTATAAATTATTTTTGTTATTAGGATAAAATAAAATCAAAATTAGATAATGTAACTATAAAGATGTATCTTAAGTTTGAAAAAAACGGGCGACAATCATGCGATTGAGGTTATGTCGGCCAAAATCGTAGAAAATAGTGTTGCTTAGCGCCTTAGCGCGTCAGGGCGCTAGCGCGCCCCTTGATTCTTGAAAACTTGACAGGTGTAGTTTTATTAAAATTTAAAAAATTAATTTATATCACAAACTATACATATATTTACCTTTTCTCTTAGCGAAAAATACTACAGACATCTGTAGTTACTACATATTTTTTTTAAAGTAACATTAGTATTTTTGTGGTAAATTGGGCAAAACTACACAAATGTTTGTAGTCACTATAAAGTTCTGTAGTATTTTTCCGTAAGGGTTGTTAGTTTCATATTGTTTTTTAATTTTTAATTTACTCTAATTAATTTTTTCTATGCTGAAAAAACATTATTGATTTCTCATTTATTAATATTATATCGTAATCAACAAAACATTTTTCTTCTACACATTCTTCTACACATGTTTTCGTAAAAATTTTCTTCTACTATTTTGTCTTTGTCTAGCATAGGAGATAGGTTATATGTATCTTTGTCGCGTTGTTATTAGGCAATTGAAAGCGAAGCGATCGAAAAATTATTCTTCTACTGTTTTATCTTTGTATAACATATATATCTATCTTTTCTTATATTTTAATAAGTAAGCTGTCATCGTACATTCATTAATGTTATTAAATTATATCAGATTCAGAAAAATAATAAGTATAAAAAAAACAAAACAGAAATTTTTATCAATAATAATAAAAAATACAAAAACAATAAAATTGCTATTTTTAACAGTAAGTAAAAAAATAAAATGAAGTATTAGATATAATAAATCGAATAATAAACATAATAGTTTTGCTTACATGTTAGTTTTATTTAATTTTTTTTTATAGTTGAATAATTTTAATTTTACATATCATCATATTTCTTGGAAATATGTATAATTCACACAAAAGTGCATTAAACTGTGTAACTAAGAAAATTAACATTCAACAAACTCAGAGAGGAATTTATTTTTATAATAGTAAAATTAATTTACTAATTCAAAAAGTAAAATGTATTAAATTCATTTACCGTCACAAGTTTACTCGGGTACATAGTAATTTTTAACTGTTATGCTATACAGAGTTATTTTCTTCCGTGTGTCATGTTTTTGGGCAACATTTCACTTCAAGAATTGCTTGAAAATCTAGCGGAGACTGCCAGAGAAATTTATTGTTTACAAGTTAGTTTTATTTAATCATTCTTAATAGTTGAATAATTTTAATTTTACATATCATCATATTTCTTGGAAATATAATACTCAAAAAAGTGCATTAAATTGTATAATTGAGAACATTAAAATTCATCATAAATTTACTACTATTTCATACTAAAAAAGATGGGAAATCATGTAATAAGCCAAGTTTAGCTATACATGAAAAATAAGTTTTTTTAATTCCCACTTCTTTTACAAGAATTTATTAAACTAACTATAGAAATTACCTTACAAAGGTAAAAAGTAGACGAGCCAAGGTGTATACGTTAGTTAGTTTTTCCATAAACTATATTCTATTCTAAATTTAAAAAATCATAAATGTATGTAAATATGTCACTTTCCTCCCTTCCACAAAAGCGGAATAATTTAAATTCATAAATCCGATAATTTAAAATCCTTAAACTCACAAATAATGTACCTACTTCTTCCACGAGAATTGATTAAACTGAAGAAAAATAGAAATTACCTTATAACGGTAAAAAATTGACGAGGAAAGTGTACATATTACTTCGTTTTTCCACAAACTGTATTCTATTCTAAATTTAAAAAATCATAAATGGATTTAAATATGTCACCTCCCTCCTTTCCACAAAAGCGTAATAATTTAAATTCATAAATCCGATAATTTAAAATCCTTAAACCAACAAATAATGCATTCTATAAGAATCATTATTCCCCAAAACTATCAACAAAAAGCTTTAAACATCATCATAAAATAATGTGAAATATCTTAATTAACTTAAAATTATAACTCTACATTAAAAAGATATGAAATCATGTAAAGAGCCAAGTTGATTGATAAATCAAATCTCACAAAGATACTATAAAACGCTAAATTCCCCAATCTTTCACAATAACTTACACAACAGTGCCTTAAAAAATTTACATTAAAAAGATGTGAAATCATGTTAGGCGCTAAGTAAATTGATAATAAACTAAGCCCTCCCACAAAAGCAGAAAAATTTAAGTTGATAAATCGAATAATTAAGAAGCTTACAAAGGTAGAAAAACCATTTTTAAATTAAGTCGGTATAACATAATATCAACGCAAATGGTTCGCGACCAAGTATTTTTCACTTTTCTTTGAAACTAACGAAACTATGTGAACTAATGAAACTATAACTGTATAAAAAAACTAACAAGATTGACAAATCTAACAAAACTAACGAAATTAACAATAACACATTTTTCCATATTGTTTTGAATATTTTTTTAGGAATTTTTTTTACTTGGATTTATTTAAATAGGAATTTTTTTGTTAGAAATATTTTTATTGTGAATGTTTTTGTTAGGTATTTTTTTAATGACTTTATCTGGTATATGGAAAATCGAGACTAGATATTAACACTGCACAGGACATAGGAATCCAATTGGTTAACATTGTCCGCACATTTGTTTCCAATGTTCAAGTGACATTTTATTTTTAAACATTGAATTCCTTTATCATATCTAGTTTCAATTTTCCGTGTAGGATTTTTGTTGGGATTTGTTGTGGGTATATATTTTTAATGACTCATTTTTGTTAGGATTTATTTTAACGGTGATCTTGGCTCCCTACATGATCTTACATCTTTTTGATGTAGAGTTTTGAGGTATTTTTGCATAATTAATTTGAAATTTTGTTTTAAAGTTTTAAAGCATCTTTGTAAAATTTAATGCATCAATCAACTTGGCTCTTCGCATAATTTCATATCTTTTTAATGTAGAGTTTTAAAGTGTTTCACATTTTCTTTTAATGTTTAAGGTATCTTTTTGATAGTTTTGGGAGAATACTATTGTTTATAGAATACATTTTTGGTAGGTTTAACATTCAAAATTATTGGATTTACGAATTTAAATTACTTCGCTTTTGTGCGGAGGAAGGGATGGAAGTAAGATATTTGAATCCATTAAAGATATTTGTTTAATTAAAAATATAGTTTAGGGATAAACAGAGCATCGAATACACCTTGGCTCGTCCATTTTTTACCCTTGTAAGGTTCTTAATTATTCGATTTATGAAATTAAATTATTCCGCTTTTGTGGGAGGGTTTAGTTTATTATCAATTTACTTAGCGCCTAACATGATTTCACATCTTTTTAATATAGAGTTTTAAGGCAATATTCTAATTGAAAAATCAAAAATTCTCTCTGGACAAATTATTCTCTACACTTTTTTGAACATATTGAAAAAAAGAAAACTGAAATCGGTCAATAATTGTGGTACCAGAATCATTTTAAGATCAGAAAAATCAAAAAAACAAGTATCCGAGATAATCACGTTTAAGGTCTTACTTGCGGGCTTTTAAGGTTTTTGCGCTCGGCCAAAATTATTATAACATAATTTTCAAAAAACAAGTTTTCCACATGAAAGAAGACACTTCAAAGTTTTTAAATAGGCAATAAATTTTTTTTTCATTTTTTCGTGATTTTTCATCATTTTTCACTGGGATGTCCCCTTAAAAGGGTGATTTCCTTGAAAATATTTAAATTTAAATTATTTAAAAGTTTGGAACTCAAATTGGCTGAAATTTTGGGAAAATCTATGTGAATATATATACTTTCAGATCCCTAAATTTTAAGACGTGTTACAAAAAAGCCCTCGACTTTCAATCTTGAACACAAAATTCATCAGCAAATTAATGAAAAGTTACTACAGATCACGTTAAGGTCATTCTTTAATCGAATTCATCACTTCTCTCTTCCTTTAATGGAGTTTCCATTAGCTCTATCCTTTTTGCTTTTTCATAGCTGAAGAAATAACCTTAATTTAATCCAGTCGATAATACAGATCACAGTGCTGTTATATATAGATCCATGTATAAAATGTTTATGTATTCGCGGAATCTTTGTTAAAAAGCAATTAGATTACTTCATTTTTGACAGCTTTGATCATGCACGCGTAACAGCTTAAATCTGTGCGCGCGTAGCGCGCTTATACACGTTAGGAAATTGTGAAAAAATTTGTTTACCTTACAAAGATCGTTTTAAGCATGTTCCCGGGTATATAATATTGTACATAGATTTTTACAACATATAATTGTGTAATTATAAATTATATCACACTAAATTCATTATTAAGGCAGATGCATTTAGATACTAGCATTATTTTATGCAGATTGAAATCTAGAAAGCAGGATTTTTTGTAACACGTAATATGATTGGCCGTCATTTTTGTGTTTGTGCAAAATGCAAGCTGAAATTGAGGCATCTAAAAGTGTATATGGGGCATTCCACGTCAAGAAAACCCAAAATAAAAAGTGATATTTTTCAAAAATGCTGAAATTGTAGTATATAAAAGTACTATTGGAAACAATAATTATGCTATTTTCGTTTTTTAATTCGATTATTATCTATGTAAATTGATTATTTATGAAAGGCAAAATCAAAAACGTGAATATTTCAAGAAAATATAATTCGAAAATAAGAATCGCACAAAAAAAGTTAAATAGCAAAACTATTATGCAAGAAAAGAACTTTTTTTACAAAAGTATAAGACATTTTTTCATTCCATTTTTCCTTAGTTTTTTGTTATAAACAATATAAAAAATAATATTAAAGTATGATAATCTCAATGGCTTTGGTACAAAATTTTTTGAAATCATCTTTGGGAAGTATAGAATAAGTAACTGAAATTGTATAATGGGCCGTAATTTATTTCTAGAGTAATACATTATTTATAAATTAATATAAATGCAATATAAAGAGAAATAACTAACAACGCCATATATTGCATTGTAAATAGCTTATAACTTCCAAAATATGTAACGGCCCATCACTAATTTTAACCACTTGTTCAAAACTTCCTAAAAATGATCTCAGAAAATTTTGAAGGAAATCGATTGAAACTATCATACTTAAATATCGTTTTTGATATTGTTCATAACAAAAAAATTAAGGAAAAATGGGATGAAAAAATTGGTAAAATATTTTTTAAGTTCTTTTTTTTTGTCACAACTAAGAAACCTATTTAGCTTTTCCTTTCTGCGATTTATAATTTTCAAGTTATAATTTCTTGAAACATTAATGTTTCAAAAACATCACTTTTTATTTTGGGTCGTCTTGGCGAAGAATGCTCCATATATTCACCTACATTTCCCCAAAATGTCAGCCAATTTAAGTGTCAAAATTCTTAATAACTTAAATTCGTATATTTTCAAAAAAATGTAGTACGCCAGGTCTTACCGAGATAAAGCTCAATTAATCCTATGTATTTTTTCCACGCGTTACGTGTTCTTGCTTAAGTCAATTTTAAGAATGTTGGAATACTTACAATCGTATATATTCTCTGGTGCTAACAAAATATTAAAATCTTATGTATACAGTTAAATAAACAGTATAACAATTAGTTTCACCTTATATTAAATTAAAGAGATTCGTCACCATTTCCGGGAGGTGAAGAGCGAGAGACGAAGCCCTATATCTTCACAACTTGGATACTAACCTGGATATGCCACATTTGAAAAACAAAAATTAAACATCTACTTAATCTAGAATAAAATTGCAACTTCAAACTTTATTTCAATTAAAAGGAAAACAAAATAAAAAAACTCACAAACCTAAATATAATAATGAAAACAGAATCATTATATTTACGAAAACATATAGTTAACTGAGAAATCTAAAAACATTACTAAGCGTATCCTTATTATAAGGTATTGTTATCAATTTGCATGAGAATACATGAAACTAATCAATTTATTTTATCAAGAGACACGGTAGTGTCTCTGGCCAAGAACAAAAAAACGTTCGTTTTATCTTCATCATGAAAGTGCAGTCAAATTTATTACACAAAATTAATTTGTCAATTAATCGTAAGACTAAAGTTGAACAGTAGAAATAGCATTGCATAAGTTTTAAGTATTTCCTAAATTAGTTTATGG